>PVHX01007593.1:0-89975 GCA_004024805.1 Geosciurus inauris
GAATGTTCTCTCTGATTAGTGGATGCTGATACATAAAGGGGGTGGGGGTGGGGAGCATGAGAGAAATGGAGGAACTTTGGATGGGACAGGGGAAAATGGGGAGGGGAGGGGGAATGGGAGTAGCAAAAGTGGTTGAATGAGATGGACATCACTACCATAGGTGCATGTATGAAGATACAAATGGTGTGACTCTATCTTGTTTGCAACCAGAGAGATGGAAAGTTGAGCTCTATATATGTACTATGACTTGAAATGCATTTAAATAAATTAATTAATTTTAAAAAACTATAAAAACTACTTTAAAGTACACATTATATGTTAAAATATTTTGTTGTATAATATTATTTAAGATATTATATATATATTTTTGGGGGGTATTGGGATTGAACTCAAGGGCACTAGACCACTGAGCCACATCCCCAGCCCTATTTTGTATTTTACTTAGAGACAGGGGTCACTGAGTTGCTTAGCACCTTGCTTTTGCAGAAGCTGACTTTGAACTCAAGATCCTCCTGCCTCAGCCTTCTGAGCCACTGGGATTACAGGCATGTGCCATGACGCCCAGCAAGGTATTATATATTTTTAAAAATTAAAAAATATATAAATTATACAACCACAAATATACTTTATGTATTTGTTAATTTTTAAAAGTATATAAAATTCTTTAAAGTGCATACCATATTTTAATATATCTTGGTATATACTTAAATATTTTAGTATATTTGTATATACTTTACTTATACATACTTTTAAATAGTAATGAGTATACAAAGTGTGTGTATCATTTAAGGGACTATTACATTTTGACTTTTGTATATAATATTTGTTAAAGTTTAAAAACAATGGTTTTCTGTGACCATTTGAGGATATTCCCCATAGGAAGAAAGTTTCTGCTGCTTGGATACTCAGCAGCTGGTGCACAAAGACAAGTCATAAGTGTTCATGAGTTGTCAGACCACTTATTTACTCAACAAATATTTATTGAGCTTCTTCTGAGTGTCAGGTTCTGGCCAGCAAGTCAAGCATAGTTCTGTTCTCATGCATACCCCACCACCTTGGAACGGAGCTGCTGAAATTTGTTTCCACTTTTGTCTGTTTCCCACCATGTTTACATGTCCTGTTTTGCATCTGGACATGATCTGGTTTATAGAGTATTCTGACCTTTGTGTTGTAGAGGATCCAAATTTGCTTCAGAGCCACAGAACTTGAGCCTCAGATTCCTCAACTGGCACACAGCCTGACCTCTCACAGCTCTCTATGTTGGGCATGGATGGTTTATAGAACTCCTTATAACAGAATTGATTCTGAAATGGTATATTGGTTAGCTGTTGCACATCCAAAACCCACTACATCTAATGGCTTAAATGATCCTTTATTTAGCTCCTGATTTTAGTGTATCAACAAGTTAGGTGGGGCTTACCTGGGAAATTTTGGTCTTGGATGGGCTTCTTGATACACCTGTGATTAACTGCAGGCCATGTAGGTGGGATTACTAATATTGACTTTTTTTTTTTCACAGCTATAAGGCTTTGACAGAGACAACTGGGCTAACTTGGTTTGGTCCACAGCATCTCTCATCCTCCAACAAGTTAGTTTGGACTCAGTCATAGGATGGAAGCAGGGACCAAAAAAGAAAGTGGAAGAGGGCCCATGCTCATAACCTGCTTTTCGTCACCTCTGCCACATTCCGTTGGTCTGCCACACTTAAGACTCACTGGGAGGTGAAATCATATTATCTTTTTTGGGGGGATAAACTCCGAAACCACAGTGCAAAGGGTATGCACACAGAGAGGGAGAAAGGACTGTGGTCATTTTTGAAAATTATATTTTTTATATGCAACTGCACATATGATATGGCTATCTGAGAACAAGGGATTAGAAATAGATACTCCTCGTGGTGCCCTCCTTACTGCCTTCTGCCTGCATCAAAGTAAATGACCTGTCCTCCAATAAATGAACAATCCCTGAGAATGAATCACTTGAAAGTGGACCATTTTGAAATTTAAAATGTGCAGAACCAAAGAAAAGAGCATGTCAGGCTGAGGACTCAAAGCTTCAAATTCTCAACCTTGCCTCTGCACTCCTAGAGATTCCAGACAAGGTTTAGGAGAGAGATGCAAAACAGATTTCTTTGTATTGATCTTTGAATAATCTTAAGCAAGTCAGAGGGATTCCCATCGGAGCTGTCCCCAGGCATCCCACCTCCCCTTGTGTGTTATTTCCTTCTAATATAACATACTTGTCAAAGCAGTGAGGTATTACAAAGAAATGGACTATGGAAATGCATGTAAAGTAGCATTTTATACTTTGATGCACTGAGAGTTGAAGTGAGCATCATACAAACCATTTAATTTTGAAACCAACTCTTGTGAAGCTTGTTTCATTGCTGTTCAGAATTCAATTGCCCTCTGTTTTCAAGTGCCTTCTCCACCTAGGGTTTTTTCCTCACTTAGCATATGGGAGACTTGTTTAGTGGAAAATATGCATTATGATCTGAGACAAAAATTTCTCCAGGTTGTTGAGGAACTGATTCTGCCCAAAGAGCTTCACTTTTATAATACTTTTTGATAGTTTATTTGATGCTTCTCAATTGAATTCAATGGGCATTTTATTATTTGTTATTTCAATTTAGTGCAAGATTATGCAAATTATGCTATTAACTATTTCTGCTTCTCTTATTCCCCATTCTTCCACGCCCACCCAATAAGTAGGCAGATTTCATCTTGAGAGTGACTTTGTGTTTCTATAAAGACATATCATCATATTTTGACTCATTTGGAATTTTTTAGACTTTAAAATACCTTTTATTGATCAAAGCCTGGCATCTTTCTCTTTAGGAGCCATTCGGCTATTGTGTGTGCCCTGGGCATGAAAAGCTACATAAATAACTTCCTTAAGAAAGCAGTTTGGCATGGGGCTTATGAGTTTGACTTGGTGTGGAACAGCCTGATTTAGTATCCCAATACTGTGGTTGACCTTGACAAGTCCCTTTACATCTCTAAGCTTCTGTTTCCTTATATAGAAACAGGTCAGTGTTCACTACTCTGGTAATTGTGGTGATTGATGATACAATGTATAGACGCTTAATGAGGGGGCTGGCGCATAACAGGAGCTCACTAAATATTAGCTGTTGTTTGATGTGATTCTTATTGTCCTGGTGGCGATGATGGTGGAATTATTCTTTTGCTTCTGAGTTAGGTGACTAACTGGAACAGGGGCTCAGCCAGGAGCCGCCTGAAACTATTTTTGGAGATACTTCAAATGTAAAATAAGTTTAATTCAGTTAATAAATGCCCCCCAAATGCTCAGAGACAAAAAATACATTTCCTTCCTTTTCCAAGTCCTTCCTTCTTCCTGCCTTGTTTCCTCTCTTCTCTGCTTCTATTCTCTCTCTCCCCAGATGTTTATTAAGGCACTTCCATGCAGCACAGCAGTAGGTGCTAGAGTATAGCATAGTACCTGCACTACAGATGCTCCTGATTCCCATGGGGAGATGCAGAGAATCAACCAGTTGAGTATTGGTGGGCCATGGTGGGCCCTATCCTTGTGCTTTGCAGGGAAGAGTTAATATTAAAGTTGAACCTGGCAGGTGAGCAGCATTCAGCCAGGTACTGGAATGGAGGGTGGGCCTTATGGGAAGACAGGAAGGAAGAAGAGAACAAGGGTTGCTTGGAAGCCACATCAGCTTGTGGGGTTGTTGTTGTTGTTGTTATTTTGGTAAGGGGGATTGAACCCAGATGCACTTAACCACTGAGCCACATCCCCAGTCCTTTTCATGTTTTATGTTGACATAGGCCTTGCTTAGTTACTGAGTCTGTCCTTGAACTTGCAATCCTTCTGTCTCAGCCTCCTGAGTTGCTGGAATTACAGGCGTGCACTACCATGACTGGTAGCAGTTTGGACTGTCAGAAGCAACAGGAAGGGACCAGATGAGCTGTATGATTCTGTCTTGCTGGAATGTGTGTATAGGTTAAACCTAAACTCCCAGAGCTGAGTCCTTTCACTCTCTATTCATATTTGCTGTAAGACTGGGGAGGCAGGCTCAGGGATGGCAGCATTGGACTATGGAACAGGGAACACAAGAAACACATCTGGGGATTGGCAGAAGGAACCACCATTTGACCCAGCTATCCCACTCCTCAGTTTATACTCAAAGGACTTAAAATCAGCATACTACAGTGACACAGTCACATCAATGTTTACAGCAGCACAATTCACAACAGCTAAATTGGAACCAATCTAGGTGCCCTTCAATGGATAAAGACAATGTGGTATATATACACAATGGAATATTAACCTTAAATAAGAATGAAATTATGGCATTTGCTGGTAAAAGGATGGAGTGGGAGAATATCATGCTAAATGAAATAAGCCAATCCCCAAAAAACAAAGGCCAAATGTTTTCTCCGATAAGCAGAGATTGATCCATAAGTGGGGAGGGTGGGGAAGAATGAAGAAACTTTGGATTGGGCACATAAGAGTGAGGGGAGGGGAAAAGGGTGGGAGTGGGAAGTACAGTGAAATGAGATGGACATTATTAACCTATATACATGTACTGACTACACTACTGGTGTGACTGCACCATGTACAGCCAGAGAGATGAGAAATTGTGCCCCATTTGTGTACAATGTATCAAAATGCATTCAACTGTCATGCAAAACTAATTATAACAAATTTAAAAAAATATGTGTGTGTGTGTATATATATGTGTATATATATATACATGTGTGTATATAGAAGCTAAGGTGGCAAAGGAGATGAGCTGAAGTTCAGAGGGGGAGTAAGGGACATCCAAAATGAAGCAGCATTCAAGAGGTTAGGCTGAGGCCAAGTTCTAAGGAAGAGGGACCTAAACAGGAGCAATAAAATAAGGGACAGTAAATAAATAGTGTTGCAAACCCTGCAAACAGGAGGAGGCTCACAACAATTGTGAAGTGTCATTCCTTGCACAGGTTTGCTCCAGAATTTCAGTTCTTTTGTATGTGTGTGTGTGGTTGGTTTATATCAGTTCTCTTATATTGTGGAGTAGTATTCCATTGTTTGAATATTCCACAGCTTGTTTATCCATTCTTCTCCCCCCCCCATTTTTAATTGGTGCATAATAGTTGTGTGTAATGATGGGATTTGTTGTCACATATTTGTACATGCACACAATACAAAAATATAATTTGGCCAATATCTCTTCCTAGTTCTTCCACCTCCCTCTCCTTATCCTTCCTCATGATCTTTTTGCTCTAGTGATCTCCCTTCAATTTTCATCAGATCCCACTCTTATCCCTTTTCCTTTCTAGTTTTCACAGATGAGAGAAAACACATGATTCTTGACCACCTGGATTTGGCTTATTTTGCTTAACATAGTGGTCTCAAGTTCCATTCCTATTACTGCAATGACATAATTTCATTGAATTTAAGATTTTTCTAAAAGTAAAGCAAGTGGTTCACAAAAAGCCTTTTAAAAATAACTCCTGAGGAAAAGGGCTCTGGGTTTAGTAGGTTTTGTTTTGTTTGTCCATTTGGTTTTTTGTTGTTATTGTTGTTTATTTTATTTTTTAAGCTAGCATAAAGTACAGCAGGTAGCCAGCTAATGTTGGGGAATGAATGAAGAAACTAATTAACAAGATTTGAAAGGTTTTATTTTGTGCCTACATGAGACACCATGGAAGGCAGTGAAGATTGTGATTCCCACATTTGGGTCTGAATCTCAGCTAGACCACATACCAACAGTGTGACACCATGCAAGTTATTGTGTGTCTCGGAGCCTCTGCTTTCTTCTCTCTCCTATAGACATGAGGATGCTGACCTAGAGAGGTCTTAAAAGAATTAAATTTGAGGTTTGTTTGTAAAGTATGAAAGAAACACTGGGCAGATACTCCAAAAGTGACAACTCTAATTGTTTTTATATTAATCATATATGAAAATCAGAGCTGTCATTCTGGGAGCTGACAGCTTCTTTTTGAAATTGAAAACATTCAAAGAGTGTAAGAACAACTTTAGGAAAAAAAAAAGAGATTTAAGGGTTACAACCTATTTAAATGTATTTTTAAACAATAATCTTCTAAGAACTCACACATTTAAAGAATGGGCAGTTTTTTATACTGCTGTTTATAGTTAATAGCTTCAGAGAAATAACAAATAAGACACCTTGGGGAACCAGGTATTTCCAATCATTATTGATTGCAGTTATTACATTTCTTAGCATTTTTACAAAGAATGTCTTTTTTTAAAAATTGGCGCAGTATAATTGTACAGTATAGTTGTGCAGATTTGTTGTTACATATTCATACAAGCACAAAATATAACAATATAATTTGGCCAATATCACTCCCCAGTATTTCCCTTTTCCCTCTCCTCCTCCCTCACCCTGGTCTCTTTCTTCTGCTCTACTGATCTTCCTTTGATGTTCATGAGACAACCTCTCCCTCACCTTTCTTTTCCTTTTTCTTCTTTAACTTCCACATGTAAGAGAAAACATGACTCTTGACCTTCTGAGAGGTCACTTAACATAATGGTCTCAAGTTCCATCCATTTTCCTGAAAACGACATGATTTCATTTTTCTTCATGGCTGAATAAAACTCCATTGGGTATGTATACCACATTTTCTTTATTCATTCATCTATTGATGGACACCTCGACTGGTTCTATAGTTTGGCTATTGTGAATTGTGCTGCTACAAACTTAGGTGTGCATGTATCACTATAGTCAGATGATTTTAATTCTTCAGGATAAATACCAAGGAGTGGTATATCTAGGTCCTATGGTGGTTCCATGCCCAGCCTTTTGAGGAACCTCCATACTTATTTCCATAGTGGTTGTACTAATTGACAATCCCACTGATAGTGTAAAGGTGTTTCTTTCCCCCAACATCCCCTCCAGCATATTATTATTTATATTCTTTTTTCTTGCTTTTAATTATTTTAATTTGTTCAAAATTAGCTATATAATTATTTATATTCTTGATGGCTGCCATTCTGATTAGGATGAGATAAAATCTCATTGTAGTTTTGATGTTCATTTCCCTAATTGCTAAAGATGTTGAACATTTTTCATATATTGATTGGTCATTTGTATTTCTTCTTTTGAGAAGTGGCTGTTTAATTCATTTGCTCATTTATTATTTGGGTTGTTTGGGTTTTTTTTTTTTTGGTGTTAAGTGTTTTAAGTTCTTTATATATTCTAGATATTAATCATCTGTCAGAAGAGAAGCTAGCAAAAATTTTCTCCCAGAGAATGGGCACATTTTAAGATTTAGGTTTTTTCATCATTTAGTCACTGCAGTAGTTAGGTGGCCCACCAGGAGACAGAACAAGAAAATTTTAATATGAAAAATTATTAACAAGGGAAAAAAGTTACAGGGAACCGGCTAAGATGAGGTAAAAAGAAATCTTGCAGATACTCCAGGGCTGAGGGAGAGTACCCAGGGAAGAAACTAACTTGGGACTTGGGACGTAGGGAACTTCCTATGGCTGGGATGCAGGTCTTGTTGACAAGTTCATGGTTGAAGTCTGTGGATCTGCAGAGAAAATCAGTGTTGTGAGCAGAAAACCACCTCCTGGAAGGTCAGATAAATTTACCAGGCACCACCAAGGGGAATAAGAGGCAGAAGCCACAGAATTCCTGGAAAGCCAGTCAGGGACTAAATGGATTTTCTCGAAATGTTCCTGGAAGCTGTCTGAGGGAATGGCAGGTACCCTTCACTCAACAGGAAGAGTACCATCCGGAAATCACCAGAAAATGTTCCAGGTGCCAGCGATACACATCAGCTATCCTCAGGAGATTGGCAACACTTCAGCACAAATAGGTGATTTTTTGCTTCTGACTGTGAGGACTGTCTTAGTTTTCTGTTGTTGTAACAGCCTATCACAGACTGGTTGTTTCTCACCATCTGGAGGCTGAGAAGTCCAAGATCAAGGTTGTGGCATCTTGGAGGAACCTTCTTGCTATGTCATTTCATGGCAAGAAGTGGAGGGGTGGGAAAGCATGCATATGAGAGAGGAAAGGGGGCTGAACTAACCTGCTCCCAACATAACAGCACTAATGCTTTCATGAGGTTGGAGATCCCTCACTTAAACATATTTAAAACATGGCAGGGATAATGCCCCCACAAATACCACCACTCACAGGAACACAAGTAGCTCCACAAGAGTATATCAGAACTAGGAAGACAAATCCCCTTCCATTCCTAATGTTGCCCAGTGTCCTCCACTGACAAGGTTTAACATAGTATTGGTAGTCAAAGGAGAAATATTGATAAGGTTCACCTCCCTTGTCACAGAGCAGACAGAGGGATAAATTTGGTAAGAGACAATGCACTGATAACTTGCACAGTAACAAGGGAGGAAAAAGATACTGGAAAATTTAGTACCGTTTTAATTTTTCTTCCTTAGAAAAGAAAGGATGGGGACTAAGGTTGTGGCTCGGTGGTAGAGTGCTTGCCTAGCATGCATGAGGCACTGGGTTCGATCCTCAGCACCACATACACATAAATAAAATAAAGATCCATTGACAACTAAAAAATATTTAAAAAAAGAAAGGATGGGTTTATAAAAGGACAATGTGTCTATATATTCCCATATTTCCAGAGAGATATCTCAAAAACTGTACATTAAATTTCTATAACTTTAATGAATAATTCTTTTGAAATAATAAAATCAGGAATGCTAGTGTAGAGCACAATTCCAAACTGCTTGGACACTATTGTATTAAAATGATTGATGTGATTTCATCTATGGTTTATGGGTAAATGTTAGGAAAACTACACATTTAAGCAAATGATTGCAATTGGATTTCTTAGATTTTATGAGCTGTAGCAAAATACTGCTTTCTAGAACCAACATTCTAATTTTTAGAAAGGTAATATAAAAACTTCAAAAGCTATCTTAATGCAGCAACACATCTTGAAAGACTTGTTTGATTTAGTTCAGTTCCTTCAGTCTAACAAATATTTATTACCTTAAAGTCTTAAATTTGATTCCCCAGAAGTGTGCAAATGATTTATTAAGGAACTATTTTCTGCAGACAAATAACGGGGTGGGAAGCAGGTTGGGGAAGTAGAGTGGGGATCTGAAGTGAAGTTCTGCAGAAGGAAGCTTTATCTCAATCCCCTGGGCAGCTCTGGGTTATAAACACATCTGCACCACAGTAGTCACTAATCTGAGCAAGGGAGCTGGGGCTTTCATACTGCTGCACCCAAGGGGGAGGCACGTTCTTCCAGCACCTCCAGCTCTCTGTTCAGGAAGAGGACTCCATTTGGTTGAAAGGATCCTC
Organism: Geosciurus inauris; assembly: GCA_004024805.1. Classification (NCBI taxonomy): domain Eukaryota; kingdom Metazoa; phylum Chordata; class Mammalia; order Rodentia; family Sciuridae; genus Geosciurus; species Geosciurus inauris. The sequence goes on from PVHX01007593.1 coordinate 9,266, forward strand.
ACAGGCAGAACTGTTGGAAGTGAAAGCACATCAGTGTCCCCACATTAAAACAATATAGAAATAAATGCTATAAAAGAATTCAAGGGAATCTTGGTGGAGTGATGACATTATCTTTTTCATCATTTTATCTTTGTTCTCCATTTCTTTTTAAACTAGCATTAGTATGAAACTAGTTTACTTTGGAAAGTTGAGGATCTCAATAAGGGTTTTTTGTTGTTGTTTTGTTGTTGTTCTTATAGTACTGGAGATTGAACCTAGAGCCTTTCACATACTAGCCAGGCAAGCACTCTACCATTGAGCTATAATACCCCACCCCTATAAGGACTTTTTTAAAAATTCAATTCAATACAGGGAAATGTGTACTAATATGCTAAATAAAATAAGTGAGCCAATGAGAAACCAGAAAGTCAATAAGAAATGAACTGAACATTGTCTTTTGTGTACAGGCGGTAGGTAGTAATTTTTAACTTAGAGCATTTTTCATTGAGTGGTAGAAATCAGATGACAGGAGTTAAGAAATTACAACTGGTTATGTAGACTGTTGCAGCAGAGATGGGTGTTTGTCTACTTACTCCACATCCATTCTTGGAGAACGCCAATATGGTTAGAGTAAACAGAAAACTCAGATTTGAAAACAAACAAAATTTATTTATTTTTCAATCTCTCTTAAGATTAGAGGTTGTCTAAGTTCCGTCCAATAAATTGTAAGAAGAAGAGTATTCCTGAGAAAGATCTGTGAGGAAAGGGCTGACCTGAGTGGCATAAATCTTTTGCCTCATGTCCACCCATTACTGTTTTCCTTCCTTAAACATGGAGGTGGTACTGGCCATGAAGTTTCTAAGATATGCAATGCAAAGAATAGTTGAGTGGAAAGGCATAAGATGCCTGGGTCCCTGATGACATTGTACAGCTGTCATATCAACCCAGGGATTTATAACTTTAAATTTATCATTTCACAACAACAGGAAAACTCTTAAATTACTTAAGCCATTTTGGGTTCTTTGCACCAGTAGTAACTGCTATATCTTAATGGTATGATTATTCTTCAAGAACCTTAACAGTGAAGGAGGAGTGAAAGGGCATATGATAACCAGACGTGTGTGATCAGATGGTCAAACAAGGTTGTCTTGATTTTGTGTTTTCCCAGAAGCTGACTTTGGAACATGGTTTCAAGGGCAAGTAGTTTATTTTGGAGGGAATCCCAGGAAATACTTCTGGAGAAAAACTGAAATAAGACAGAGAAAGAAAGCATTAAAAATAAAATGTACTATTTTGGGCAACTGGAGTTAAGGCTCATTGAGGAACTTTGATGATAGTATAGGACATATACCTTAGAGTTTATCACACCTAGATGGTGAGACAGCCGGGGGATTTATGTACTGTTTACAACTAATTATTAGTGGGATGTTACTCTGACAGTAGGGCAAATTCATTAATCTCATGGAACTTGTCAGTTTGCAGAATGAAAGCAGAATTGGCTCTGGTGTCCAGAAAAAACTTCAGACACAAGGATGCAGATATCAGCAGTATGAAGTCATGCAGATATACCTCAAAATGGAACAGATGTGTGGGTAGCATGCTCGTGGTATCTATTATGCAAGAGTGTGTCCTGTTCTTCATTTAAGCTTGAGAAACTAGAATATATTTATAAGTTGAGGGAAAGCGGTCACAAGAAAATGCTTTAAGATATAGGAAAGATAAGAATTGATTCATGTGGTGGGATCTCAGAGGAAAGGAGGTATCTAGAGCTTGTATAGGAGGATGGAACAGCTGTGGAAGAGGTGGCCCATGTTAAGAGGAGATAATGCAAGGACATAAGAATGGAAGTGAATGTACACAATTGTTTAGGTTGAGGGCTGAGAGACTGAAGTCTGCCTTCTATAATGACTTCAAATTGATAGATTATATCATATTTTTAATGGGCTATGATGTTGGATATATTCTTTGGGCAATTTTGAGCTAGTCCTAAAGGTTTGGAATAACCAATGAGGGGAATGAGAAAGGCTACTGACCAATAGTGCAGCTGCATTGCGTAACTCTAGGAGCACCCTTTACCCAAAGATGTGCACCATGAGGCCACTGAATATTGATGGATAAAGACTTGAAAAGCACCACAGAGGAGTTGAAACTGTACACTATGAGTTTTTAGTGGCCTAAAGATTTATATTTGGATACCAGCTGGGTTCAGACTTCAAAGTAGACTGGTCAGATAAAACAAAATAACCCAATTAATAAATGTGCAAATGGATTAAGCAGACACTTCTCAAAAGAAGAAATACAAATGACCAACAAATATATGAAAAGATGTTCAATATCATTAGCAATTATGGAAATACAAATCAAAAGTACACTGACATCTCATTTGACACCAGTCAGAATGCCAGTCATCAAGAGTACAAACAATAATAAATGCTGGAGAGGATGTGGAGAAAAAAAGAACACTTTTCCACTGTTGTTGGGATTGAAAATTAGTACAACTGCCATGGAAATCAGTATGGAGGTTCCTCAAAAGGCTAGGCATGGGACCCAGATATACCACTCCCTAGTACTTATTCTAAAGAATTAAAGTCTTCTGACTATAGTGATGCATGCATACCCATGTTTATAGCAGCACAATTCACAATAGCTAAACTATGGAATCTGTATAGAAGTCCATAAAAAGATGAATGGATGAAGAAAATGTGGTATATAAACACAATAGAATTTCATTCAGCCAAAAAGAATGAAAGTATGTCATTTGCAGAAAAATTATGAAACTTGAGACCATTATGTTAAGCAAAATACAGTAAACTCAGGTCAAGAACCATGTTTTCTGTCATACATGGAAGTTAGAGAGGAAAAAGGAAAAGGGAGTTGTAGGGGGGTGCAAGGATCTCATGAAAATCAGTAAAGGAAAAGGACAAAGGGATGGCAGGTGGGGAGAGAGTGGGGAAGTGCTGAGGAGTGATATTGGCCAAATTGTGTTGTTACATTGTGTGCATGTATAAATATACAACGATAAATCCCATCATTATGTACAGCTATAAGGCACCAATAAAAATGTGGGGAAAAATGTAGACTGGATTAATTGACTCTAGGAAGTATTCAAATAAAGTACAATAAAAAAGCAAAGGAGAACAAATTTAGCGTCTTAAAAGAGTAATTGAAGTAATGGATAATGGAGTCAAGTACACTAGTAAGAAAAAAAGCGGTCAAGGAGTTGAGAATCTTCTTAAAGTTAAATAATATGGGTGGGAGAGGACGAACTGAGGGAGATGGAAGAAGAGGTTGTAGACAGAGATTGGAAAACAGAGGAATTTAGACATGGTTCAACCCTGAGAAATAAGATTCAGGAAATGACCTTGAGATTGGATTGACACAAAATGGGTACAAATGAAAATAATCGTCAAAATGGAGAATAAGGTTTCTGAGGCTGGCAAGGTTGAGAAGCATACACAATAGGTATGTTAACTTGCCCCTCTCCACACACATGGCAGATATTACCAACCCACCCACCACTGCACTGATGACCTCATGATCCTTTGCAAATAGCCTTCCATCTAGCATTCCACTGCTAATGGGTACCAAACTATCCCAGAGGCTATGGATTTCATACAGAAGGAGAAAAAGACTGACAGTTAATCTACCTAGCTATTTGTTTAAGTGGAAGGCAATGGAAAGAGCTTGGATCCACATCTGGAGGCTTAAGGTTCTTCCTGAGTATTCCTGGCTCCATGACCTTGAGCTAGCTGGTGACTTAAGTAATCTGCTTCCTGTTTATAAACTTGAACAAATTACACCTACTCTTCAGTCTCTCTGGGAAGTGGTAAATTGTCTACTCTTAGAGTTGAAGATAATTCTACAAATACTTGTCACTAATATTATTAGTGGTGAAGAAAGCCACAAGTGGTGAAATAAAATGGAGAAGATACAGGACTAATTGAAGGAGGCTACACAGACTCCATAAGGCTACACAGACATGATTAGATTTGTTTATCTTTTTTTTTATTTCCACTTCCTGTGGATATTTCAAACTACAGCATTCATTCCAAGTGGCTGTAACAGCTATTAAAGGAAAAATGAAGAGCCCAGTTATTTAAAGAACTGTTTAAAGGAAGACTGAAGGTCAGAGGGATTATACAACATTGCCCCATCATGCAGAACTGGATCACTCTGCTTCTTGTTGCGCCTCATTTTCCCTGCAAGTTTCTTCTCTGCCAGAGACCCTGGAAGACCTGTCCCATTGCACGGAGGAGCACTTATGATCAAGTGTGAATTAGACCCGTTGAATGTTATCATTTGTCCATTCCTATGTTGACCTAACGGCTGTCTCTTATATTTTTCCAAGGAGAAAATGAAATGCTATTATTCATCTCTCTCCTGCCAGAACTCACAAATAGGCGGAACTTTCTCTCCCGTAAGCGGTGAAAGGATTCAAAAGCCATGCTGATTCTTTTCCCCCTGTGGTCAAAACAGAAACTTGTTTGTTTTCTCCCAAATTTATTTGGAAAGGATGTTGTTACAGCGATGCTGTTTGAATTATTATAGCTAACCTTTTCCAGTGTACATGTCCAGAGGCATAATTGGATTCTCAAAATGAGCTCCATTGACAACAGCTACAGAAAGATGCCTGCGCTTGTTTATTCTTAAAATTAATGCTGTCCTCGTCCTCTTTCTTGCTGTCTCCCTCTTCCTCTGTCTCTCTCAAAAATGTACTAAGCAGGACTTAATTGAATAGCATTTTTGTTAGTTATTTACAAAAACAAAAACAAAACAAAACAAAAAAACCCCACTAAAACCTAAAGAGTAAAGATTTGATAACAAAACTGACCACAGTACTTGCCTCTTTTCCTTTCTATGTCCAGAGAGCATTTACCTGGATAATGCATTTGGTTGGGTAGAAGAGACCCCATATTTCTCAATGCACTAGTAATTTCTTGTGACCCCTCAGCTAAAATTTAGTGGCATCAAGCTCTAGTATCCACTTCTGCTCCTGCAGGATCATTATTCTCACAAATTGCACATCATTATATTTTTATGAGAGGGCTATTATGTGTTGTAAATAGTACAAGCCCAGCAGCTGTGACCCAGCAGGCCGCAGTGAGGATACAGACAACCGAGTGGACAAGAAAGTCAAAGAGAAAAACAGTTCTTTGCCCTGAAATTCACGCACCTGGCTGCTACAGGGCAAATGCCTGTCACTTTGGGAAGCTGAGCGTTGGGTGGAGAAAGTGTGGGTTTGTAGGCTGAGCAGGAGTACTGTGGAGCTCTGCTGTGCCACTGATAAGCAGGAGATAGTAAGGATAAATAAGTAAGGATTCCTTAACTTTTCACACTTCAGCTTCTTGAACCTTAAGAGGAGGTAATATTACCACCTCTTGTGGGTGCGAAGTGTTGCAGCCATTTTGAAAGCTAACATAGCAGCATCTGTTGAAATCGAAAGTATGTTTACTCTTCCAACTGGAAACCTTGCTTGGAATTTGTCCAGGATGTGAAGGCAGAGGTGTTTCTGTAACATTATTTCTATTGCCCACAAACCATCAGGGCACAGATGGATGAACTGGTATATCTACACCAGCACCAAGAATGCTGTGCAGCCTGCAGAATGAATAAGTTAGAGGTCTTCCAGGAAGTGTTTTCATGAGGAATGGTTGAAGAAGGAACATAAAATGCAGAAAGAGGTGAATAAGACATAAGACCAGGGAATTAAGAAAAATGGATAAAGAAATAAAAGGCCACAATAAAAAAAGAAAAAGTTTATGATCTGTTATAGGCTGAATACTTTCCCCTAAAAGTTCAGATGGTGAAGTGTTTATCTTCAGTACTCAGAATGTGACTCTATTTGGGCCTTTCAAGGGGTGATAAATGAGGTTAGTGGTGTGTGCCCTGTTCCAATATGATTGTGTCCTTTTAAAAAGAGGGAATGAGGCACTGGAAGATGATCATCCACAAGCAAGGAGAGAGGACTTAGCAGAAATCAACCCTGCTGACACTTTGAACTTGGATTTCTAATCTCCAGACCTATGAGGAAATAAATTTCATTTGTTTGAGTCACTCAGTCTCTGAATGTTATGACAGTTCTGGTAAACTAATCCACGATCACACCTATACGTTTATATGTAATTATGTTTGCATATGGGTACGTATATAGCTAAATTAAATATGTAAAGTTTCAAGTGCTCAGTAAATGCCTATTATTATCATGGCCGGTAGTAAGTAGTACTACCATTTGTATCATATTCACACAACACTATTCAGCTATTGTTTTCATTATCATTATTTTATTTAGAAATCTTTAATTTTAATTTATATTGTAAGTGCTGTTTATAAAAATTTTCCAGCTTCAGGTTGAAGTCTCTGCTTTGTTGTTAATTTTTATTGTTATTTATTCTAGTTTCATTACAGCGTGACAAGAGAATACTATTCCTACTATTTCTACTTTATGGAATTTATTGTAGTTTACTGGTAAATTAACATCAGTTTTTCTGCATATGCTTGAGAAAGTATATTTTCATTCATAAGGGTTTAAGGTGAAATGAATATTCATATGGTTTACATTAATGTGTTATTTCTTGATTACCCTTACTTATCTGCTATTCATGCAATGTTGTATGTATTTTGTTTTCTATTTTTGCATTTGTATCTCTAAGGTAGTCTTATTTTTCTTAAATTTTTTTCTTTATTGATATTTAGAAATGGATGTATAGTTTTCTTCTACATTTACTTATATTTACCTTTGAAAATGTTCTTATTTTCCTTTTTCATTATTTGGATATCTACTATTTGTTTTGTCTTTTTTAAGTGATGTCCTCTGAATACTACCTATTACCTACGTGACAATTAATGAGCTTTTCCTTTCTCCTTCCCTTATACTCCTTTTAAATTATACTATTTCAACTTTATCAAAACATATGCTGCTTACACATCATTCTCCCACCCTTACCATCACCTGTTTTTGTCTCAAACATACACACACACACACACACACACACACACAGATTGACTCTGAGTTTCAGGAAAATGTCGCTCCAGTTTTATATTACTTTACATGTTGTCATTGAGAAGTTTGATGCAAATCTGATTTTCTATTCTTTGCAAATGATTTGGCCATTTTATTGAGAGGCTGGTGGTGGTATTTCTTCTCTGTCTTTAAAGCGTAATAGTGTTTTTAAAGTCCAACAGGTTATAGCTTGCAATTGACAATTCTGGTCACATGGTGACCTTTTCATTATGTAGATTACATATTTTTCCTTTGGACTGTTTTCTCGAATTGTATTATAAAATATTAGTTATATCCTATTTTGTTTTTCTTCTTCATGAATCCCAATTGTGCCTATTCCAATAGTAGTTGCTCCCAGTTCCTCTGATTTACTTTCTTTCTCTTAGTTTCATTCATCTCCTCAATGTTATTTATTTTATTTTTAATAAAATTGATTTCCCCTTGGAGACTTTGAAATTTATTTTGACCTATATTTTTAATTCAAATTATTTCCTGAGTTTGATGATCCATTGTGTGTCTTTCTATTTTATGCCCATTTTATTCTACATTTCTTATTTGAGATGTTCTCTCATATTGCATTTATTTATAAATAACATATAATTCATGTTGAAATGTATTGTCGTTTTATTGTTTTCCCTTTTTTAAAAAAAACAATTTCCATTGGGTAAGAATAGTTGATTCCCGTTTTCTTTGTCCTCATAATTGCTTTATATGAATAGCACCCATATTCTGTTTTTAATGTCTTGTATTTAACTAGATCATTAAAATATGTAGCAAAGAAGGGGTTTGGATGGATAATAGGTTTCTTAGATTAAGAGTGCCTTCTTCTTTCAGGGCAGTGAAGTATACTTTTGTTAATGTGTGGCATCTTTTTTGGAAGAGCTGATACACATTGTGATTGTTGTACCCAAGTGTTCTGTGCCCCTTTTAATTTCTTCCATTTGTTTCCTTCTTTCTTCTGAGACACATCCCTGTTGAATTCATCTACCTTCTCCCCAGAAAGGGTACTTTATCAAGACTGCTGTCTCTTGTCATAGATTGTAACAATTTCTTTTTAGATTCTTCCACAGGTAGTGTTCCATTCCACCAGGTCAAAAGTAACATGAGAGTGACACATGCTGTCCACCAGCATTGGAACATGCACACTCTCTAGATTAGGGGGAATCAGCAGCTCTATAATACTGGTTATTTTCAATCTTCAAGTATGGTGTGTCTATCCATTAATACCTTTTGTCAGCAACTGATCTCAGTAAAGTTTTGCAGCTTTTAGTCTTGAGAATTTGCATGATCTTTATTCAACTTATCACATTCTGATGATCATGTTTTTCTACGTATACGGTAAGGTTTTATTTATTTATTTATGTAGTCCAACAATCCAAGTCATTGTTTAAAATATTTAGCCTAATTATATTTAATGTAATTATTGATATTTTGGGATATAAATCCCACCATCTTTTAATTATTACTTTTTTCTCAGCATAATCTCTTCTCTTTCTTTTTAGAATAATAAAAATTTAAATAATTTTATAACTTATTTTGAGATTAACTATTTTAAGTTGATTCATTGAGGATTTTACTTATTTACTGCAAAATTCAATTATCTTGCAATTAAACTATAAAGTTATTTTTCAATATCAATTAATCTCAATAAAAATAATCTTTTACTGTTTGTTTTGCCATTGTATTTTGAAAGCTTTTTTGTTTTCTTTGGTTAGTTTTGAAGGAGTCAGGAGAATCAATACAGATTTTGAAGGGGTAACTACAGGACTGAATGCCAGAAGACCTTGGGGTAAAATTGTTTTATGTGACACAATGTGTTCTCATCTCCTAGCAGCCTCTTTGAGGGTTTAGTCAAGACATCGTCTTCATCATCATCAACATTGTATAACAATAATAATTTTAGGTTTTGGAATTGGGTGTCTGTTTCTTCTGTGGGTAATTCTGTTGCAATTGATCATAAGGTAAATCATTTTCATTACATTTTGGTGATTTGCCCAGAGTTTGAGTACCAGTCAGGGTTCAGCAGGAAAACAGAATCTATTTTGAGTAATTTTATGAAATAGATTTACTAGGAATACTTGATAACTAAACTGTTTGGAGGCCTGAAAGAAAAGCAGAAGAAGGCAAGCCAACTAGAATAGCAACTGCAGGAAGTTGCTCCCATTTTTGGAGAAGAGACAAAGGGATGTATGAAGGGTCATTTGAAGTTACTAGAGTCCAGGTACTTTGGTGAACTGGCGGATGCTGTAATCATCCTGGGTTTTTTTCCTAACAGAGCCAGCAACCACTTAGCTATTGCTGGAGACAAAACCCAAAGCAGAGAAAGAAAAAGGGCTAGAAAATATCTTAGTTTCTTCTTCCATTTGTACTGCACTTCCTACCAAGACCTCACATTTGCTGAAACTAAGTGAATGGCAAGAAGCAAGGGAAGCTGGGAAATGTAGTTTGCAAGACTCAGTCCCTGATGATCCAAAGCAGAGCAAGGGAGTGAGGGATGGTAGATCAGAGAATAAACAGGCAAATAACTGGTGTGGCACATATTATTTATTCTCATGTCTTTCTTACATGTGTGGAATGACTTTTAGGCACAAGGGGATCATACTTTAATGGTTTTAGTTGTGCTGTTGGTAGCCAAGCTCATCATACTAGAAGCAATGGAGGCATGCAGGCTAGGCTAGTCATTTTCTGGCTCTAAGTGTCCTGATTTGGGTTAGGAATTGTTTTGTTTTCACTTACTAGAATCTTAGAGGTAGGAAATGTTCCTTGAGGAGACTGAGTCCTTCTTATATGACTTCTGGTTCCAAACCAGAATGCAAGTTATTTATGGGCTCCTCTTGGAAAGGGAAAATCTCCTTAGGGAAGTTCTTGTGATGCAAGAGATCTAAAGTAGTTCAATTTCTCTTTATGTACATCTCAACCTTCAACTCCAGCCCCCAGCAATGTATCTTTAACGTCTTGCTGCGGATTTGCCCTTTTCTGGTGACTCAGCCATTGCAGGTAGGGCTCTGTCAAGATAGCTTAACATTACTCAGAAGTTGAATCCATGGTTGACTTTACTTTCTAATATCATATTGTTCTGTTTTTTTTTTTTTTTTTAAAAAAATCTATTTATTTGTCTACTTCCTCACTAGAACAAAAGTTCTGTAAGACTGGAACCGGAGCTTCTTGTTCACAACTCTATCTTCGGCACCTAGGACAGTGACTGGCACATGTTAAGTGGCCAGTAAATTGCTATTAAATGAATGAATCTACAAAGAGCCTGGGAGGAGCTAAAGAAGTAGGAATGATACATGAGGATGTATGTCCTGTAAAGGAAACAAGTTTTGATAAGTAGAGTGATCAACACTATCATATGTTGTTGATAGATGAAATAAGAGTACTTAAAGGGAACCACTGGGCTTGGTGAAAAGGAGATCACTGGTGACTTTGTGAAAAAAAATTTCCAGTGAAGTCTTAGCCTGAAGAGTGAATGGTAGGTAGGAGGCAGAAACAGTGTCAACAAGTCTCAACAAGTTTACTAGTAAAAGGGAAGATGGAAGAAGAATGGTAGCTGGAAAAGAGTTTCTTTCTTTGTTTTATACTTTATTCTCATATTTTTATTGGTACATTATAATTATACAAAATGGCATTTGTTGTTACATATTTGTTCATGAACACAATATATCAATATAGTTTGGTCAATATCATTCCCCAGTGTTTCCCATTTCCCTCCCCTGCTGCTCCTACCCCATCTCTCAGCCAGGGCTGTTAATTCAGAAAAACATCAGTGAGGGGAAATGGGAGATTGATAAAAACCAAATCAACGTGCATAGAGGAAAAGCTGGGACTAGATAGGACACTGCTTTCTGATGGAGAAACAGTGACTCACAGCTAGTATAGCACATTTATTTATATAGGTTTTATGGTCAAAGGTTATTTGTGGGAAAGTTTCAGCAAAGTAGGTAATCTGAATGATGCAGGACTGATGAGACATTAGGGTTATCTTGTTATGCTCCAAACTCTCTATCCCCAGAGCTGGTGCCTGAGCTTAAGGTCAAGACTGATATCACTCTGCACCTTTGCATGGAGCCTCCCTGGGCCAGGCATCACTATAGCAACTGGGCCATCTTGACCTGCACCTTTGCACAGGAAGTTACCAGTGCAACATAGTCACAGGGCATTCAGAGAGAATGCTTGAGTGATAACTCAAGTCATCACTCTCCACACCCTGTTCCCTCTCCTGGTCCCTGTCTTCTACTCACTGATCTCATATTGATTTTCATGAGATCCGACCTCCACCCACTCTCATACAGCTTTTTTTGGGAAAGAGTTTCTTTCAAGTAATAGATCCTTGAGTGTCTATTTACATTTTAATGAGGAGGAGCCAATGAAATGGCAAGCTTGAAGACATAGACAGGAATGGAAATAGCTAAGAGCATACTTTATGGAAAGGTAGAAAAGGCTGTAACCCAGAGCACAGGTGGAAGGCTTAGCCATAGCAGTACTGGCATGTCTCCCACTGTAACAGGACGGAATGGAGAAAGGATGGGAAAACATTCAGGCATATTTGGAGGCTAGCCCAGCACGGTGACACATGCCTGTAATCCCAGTACTTAGGGAGGCTGAGACAGGAGAATTGCGAGTTCAAAGCCAGCAAGGGTGAGGCGCTAAGCAACTCAGTGAGACCCTGTCTCTACATAAAACACAAAATAGGGCTGGGATGTGGCTTAGTGGTCGAGTACCCCTGAGTTCAATCCCTGGTACCAAAAAAAAAAAAATTTGAAGGCTGACAGCAGGAAAATGAGTGAGCTCTGGTTAGTGATTTCTTTTTTCCCATGCAGAGGAGAAGAAGTAGCCTATTTTCTTGTAAGTACTTGTAAAGGGCCTACTTTGTGCTCACACTCTGCTGAGTACTGGGAAGAGTAGTAAGCAAAGATCCATATGGGCACAGCCCGGGAGAAGCTTAGAAGCTGGTGGAGAGATGGTCCTTCATCCAACAATCACATCCCAAATGGTGAATGTATAACAGCATTGTGAATTCAGCTTGCTAGTCTTCTCTAGTGTCCTTCTACTGTCACCATCACCTTTCCTACAGAAAACTGGTTTTAATTTCTAATTTCTTTGAAAACAAAGTGTTAACTGGAATCAGATCCGATTCTGGGACTCTAATTTGCATTTATAAGGTAAAGATAATATCAAAAATTTAAATGAAATACCAAACTCTATAGCTAAGCGATAAGCTTTACTGGCTTTCTAAAACTTTGATATTCTGTAGGTGAATGCTGGTTCCTTGCTATTTGTCCATTTTAATCTTTTTTCCCCAAAAAATAATAGCAATGATGATGATAATAATTTTAATCAACAGTTCAAAGATCTGGAGCCTAATCTGTGTTCTGACTAATTAACTATTTGACTTTGTCATTCCACCATTCTATTCCTAGGTTTCCCTCTCATTGGATTAGATGAGCTTTCTGCTGTGTAATCCTACCTATTCCTTTTTATAGGATTTTACAAAACAAACAACTTGATGTTTTTAACAAAATTTGGGCATCAAGCGTTTTCTACATGTCACAATAATTCGGTAGGTTGACTAAGTGTTGATTTAATTACTAAGTTTGTTTCTCAGCCATCATTTTCAGGAACATCCCCCCTGCCACTTGTTAGGATCTCTACTCTTGACATGTTTACTTTCTTACCTTAGCACATTATTTGCACTTGCCTTCCCCATGTTTCTGCCTCTTAATGTGGTAACTACTCTTGTCCTTCTTTGAATAAAATTTTTCAGGGTGTGAGTTACAGTTAACTATCCTGAAGCACAGACACTGTTTTAGAAAACTAGAGAGCTCATTATTTGAAAAAATTAAAATGAGGATTTAGTTTCATTTGCTCAAAGACTCTTGAAAAAGGACATCGCAGATCATGAGGGTTGGGAGAGATTTTTAGCCAGATGGAAAAGCTTCTTGTCAGTGCTTACCTGGCTTATACCTTAGTGTTTCCAAGGAATCATCCCAGTCAAATCATCTTTGACTTCAAGATTCTACAATCAAGATTCATAAAGAATTTATCACAAACATGAATCACCTAGAATTCAGTAGAGACAAAGATTATTATGAAATGAGCTTTTCCCCATTTGAGATCCCTAAAGCCCAAGAGTCCTGGCCTGTCCTCCTCTTGGCTTGAGTCCATGTACTGAAATTTGTCAAAATCATTAATATAGAGAACTTAGCTTGTCTCAACTTCCAAGCAGATTATCTCAGTTCCAAAGAACTTTTAATGCCAGTGAAAAAAACTGTAGGCTCTGGGATGAACCAAGATGAACCAAGTTTAGAATCAGTGTCCCATCACTACCTGCATATGGACCTTGAGAAAGTTCCTAAACTTGCTGAGTCTCAGAAACATAACAAAGAAAAGAAAAAGAATAGTGTGATCCTATGGAATTGTTTGATGATTCAATCAATTAGCATACCAGAATGTTCAGAACCATGAAGGAGAATATTGAAATGCTCAACAAATGATAACACTTTGGTTTTCACTGGGCATCCATTATCTCTTATTCTTACAACAATCTGCTAGGTGCCAGTTCCATAGGGGCTACCAAGGCATTGATTAGTCTGTTAAGGATGAGTGCACACCAAGTTTAACAAAACCTGTAAGAGTCATACTTTGAAAATAGAACCATAATTTTGAAAAATATTATACTGAGTGGTATTATTAAAATATCAAAACATTTTGCCTGTGTTTCTAAAATTATATTACCTAGAATTAAAGGAAAACAAAGATACTAGATGCTTGGGCAATAGAAAGAAGTCCTCTGGAATGGCATGAAATTTTCTGATTTGTTTTCCATGGTTCCTCTTATCTAGAGGTGTAGTAGAGCCAGTCATTGCTCTGAGTACCCTGGTGGGTGTGCTTAACAAGCCCAGTGACAGGAGTATCATTTGTCTCATAATTCCTTTTTGTTTGCTACCACTCTGACTCCCAAAGGAAGTAGATATTGATAATTTAATCTCTTTTCAGGAGTAACGTGTTTTATCATCTTGTTTGGTTCTTCACTATAGATTAAGACAGAAGCCAATTAAAGAAAAAGATTCAAAACACCAAAAATGTAAATTAAACATTGCTATTGATCCTGAGAAAATGTCAGCCTCCCTTGAGTAGATGAAGTCTATTTCTTTTGCCAAAGAATCTAAAGTTACCTTGTGGCTATTGGCAGCCTTAAAGCTTGAGGGTGGTGTCTGAAAGTGAGACCAAAATTCCTCCCAGGGAGGGTGTGCCTGATAAGTGCTGAGGATTTTCCCAGTGATGGAAAGCAGAAAAGACCAAGGGAGAAGTCTGGAGTAGGGAAAAATGCAGGGCAGGGGTAACAGTGTCCAGAGCATGAGAAGAGTGTGCTCAGACTTTATTCTTACTTATACTTCCTAGAAACAGATGGAATTAGATCTGAGATAGTCTTGATTTGTTTTTCAGTTCTAGTAATAAAACCCAGGAGTGCTCTACCACTGAGCTACATCTCCAGCTCTTTTAAATATTTTATTTTGAGATAGAGTCTCACTAAGTTGCCAGGGTGGCCTCAAACTTGCAATCCTGCCTCAGCCTCCCAAGTAGCTGGGATTATAAGGGTGTACCAGCATACCTGGCCAAGCTTGTGTGATTTTATATTCAAAATTTCAGGGTTTTTTTTTTTTTTTTTTTGATTCTAATGAGGACTTCTGTAGTTCTTATCCTACAGAAATGTTAGGATTAAAAATATTACATATATAACACTTGGATGGCTCTCCATTTGAATAAGTCTTCTATAATATTGGAAGTCAGGCACAGTGGCTCATGCCTGTGCTTCCAGTGACTTGGGAGACTGAGGTAGAAGGATCATGAGTTTGAGGCCAGCAGGGGCAATTTAGTAAGACCCTTTCTGAAAATAAAATTTAAAAAGAAAGCAAGAAAGAAATATTGGTGACCTTTCCCCTAGATAGGGAAAGACTATTCTTTTTCAGAGGTCATTGGTAACTAGAATCTCTAAATGGACAGATTAGAGATGAATCTAAGAGATCAGCAAAAGCATTGTTAGTGGAAGTTCGGTTCAGATCAGATTCTGGAAGAGCATGAAGGTAGAAATTCAGAACCGAGGCTAAGGGCCTCACTCAAGTGACCTGGCTATAAAAGTTGGGTTCTGAACACAGAAGAGCTTCAGAGGCAGTGGATTTGATATTGATTTGGGTATTGTACAGGTCTGGTGGACTGTGAAGGGCACATCCTGCACTTCTGGAGATGGAGGAGTGAAGGCAGGTCAAGATGTATCCTTCTTCATTGTAGACTCACTATTTTTCCATTCTTCCTCTGTCTCAACCTGTGCTACCCATGTTAAACTTTCACCCTCACCCTAGCAGGTGGGAATGGGTTTTGCTGACTCTCCATTGCATAAGTCATAAGGGCATTGAATCATTTCACCCAAAGAGTAGTCCAAATTAGGTGGTTTCATGTTTTATGCAGTCTCTATAAAATGCCAGTAACAACTCACCTCATGGAGGGTCCTCTAGGATATATGGACACAAATACACACTTTTTCCTTGACTGGACATGATAGAATTTTTTTTTTTATCACCTCATGCATTTTGGGGCATCATGTATTCACACCAGTGTCCATGGGAGGAAGGAATTGAGGCAGGGACAGATTTTTATTTTTCTGCCATGGTATTCACCTTTATATTCAAAATGTGGAGTCCTTCAGTATACTTCTTACTGTAAAGCCAGATAACCAAAAGGAGGCAAATTAAAGCCACTGGGTAAGGCTTTATTGGAAATACACACTCTTGGGCTGAACTCTCCCGTCCATCAGAGTGTGTACGGGAGAATTACGCACATGTTCCAGGGTACAGAAAATTTTAAAAGGCCCGGTCAGGAAGGGGAGGGCTTAAGGCAGGAAGAGAAGGTCAGAGTTCTTCCTGGATGAGTCAGGAAAAGCCCGCTGATTGACAGGATGCGCCTCTACTGCTGATGTTAGTGTCTGGCTGGCCATGCTGAACCGACCTAACATCCTGGCCTTTTTGATGATATAGGACAGCAGATTCGGTCTGGCTACTTCATGCGGGATTGGGGGCGCCGGAGAGGGGGAGATGGCTCAGGTATTGGTCAGGCAGGGAGGCAGACGCAGGGGTGTGGGAGCCTCTGGTTGTCAGTCATGTTGCTTGAATGTAGAAGCATCACCTGTGGGTAGGAACAGAAGCTTGGGAGAGATTACTGATTAGCAGAAAAAGAAGGGGGCTGATGAGAAATTTTGAGTTTGGTGGGAGTCCAGCATGGTGGGAGCCCAAAGCTGGTCAGTTCTGCAATTAAACTTGTTCAAGTTTCTGAGTAGCCAAGTCCTCCTGCCCCCAGCCCAGAGGCAGTGAATGGGGGCCAAGGAGAGCCCAACTATTACAAGTAGAAAGATGGCCCTTTTTGCCCTAGAAAGGGAGGTGGTAACAAGTCATGGTAATTCAGCCTCACTGTATAGTTAATTGAGGAACATCAATGGGAATCACAGTTATGATCCAAACCTATACAGAGGAAACAGTCTGAAATGTAGGAAGTATAAGGGTTGAGAATTTGTCTCCATAACAAGGCTGGAGAGGACAAGGCATGTAAATATAGTATCTAGTTTTTAATGTCACAGATGTCTATCTTTAAAATATTTTTAAATGCCCAGGAATGGCTGAGTTCTTGGTTTTGCTGTTTTGCTAGGTGTTTAAGATGAAGCAAGTAAAATTGACTTTTGTTCTTACCTATTGTTAAGAGTCACCTTTTGGTCTCCTGGGAGGCATCCTTGAGGAACTTGAGAGCAGCTTAGTAGCACTGCTAGCGCAATCTGTGTTAGGATAGGTTGAGGTTTGGCGCTGACCTTGTGGCTTCCCCGGGAAGCATGAGAGATGGTTCCCTCTCTCAACAAATGACCCTCCTCTCCATCATATGGCATTTTATCAGCTCTTTAATTCTCTAATGGTCTCAGTAATCTCCCTGATCGGAGGTGCTGTGGCCTAGAGGTATAGAAACTTTAGAGAAGTTTCCTCATTCCTTGGATTCAGGCTGACTCAGAGGGCAAGAGACAAATACTGGTTTTCTTCACCCTTTAATTTAATTTTAATTTTTAAGTCTTGATCTTAAACACTCAGCAAGTCAATCTCACTAGTCTTAAAGTAAGGGTACTAGGCTTTAACTTTAAGGTCTATCTGTCCTGTAGGTGATGGCTTATTTATTTTTAAACCTGACAAATGGAAGAAAATTATTTTGATAAAAGCAGAACAATGTTTCAGATTTTGTCTTATAGTAGTACATTAAGTTTTAAATAATAAAATGAATTATAGTCAACTTATTCATGAACATACACCTTTTGACCAGAAATATTCTCCTTCCTTCCAATAAATACCATATTTAGAATCTTTAATTCCTTCTGTTCATATCCTAAAGCAATCCTTGTAAATTTCTGGACTTAGGCAACAGTAGAAACCTTTAAAACTTCATATAGGAATCTATAAACCTTTGTGTTTACTCAATTTAAATTGAACCTTTTAAATCACGTGAATTAAAGATATTTGGATCCATTTTTCAGGTTTTAATTCATGAGCACTCATTATCAGTGCTAATTTTGATATCATGTACATGGTACACACATACACATACACATAGACGTACAACACAATAGTAAAGGCCTGCAGATGGGTTTCCATTGCAATGTTAGATGTTTAAAAAACTCCATTGTTGAATAAAAATAGGACTCATCAGAAAACATTATCCTAGATGTGAAGGATTAAGGTCATGAGCTCAAAAAACATATAAAACTTAAGAAAAGCAAGAGTCTTAGAAAAAAATGATGCGGCCAGTAAAATAAAAGACACTTTTTTTTTCCCTTGGGTTTCAGACAGCTAGCCCGTGTGAGCGCCAGTATGCGAGTGAGGTGCAGGTACATCCTGGGATGGGCCGGCTCCCCGCATCGCCTCTTCCCTGCCCTCGGGCACTGGGGCTGTGGCTGTCGCCGCCTCCCAGGAAGATGGCGCTGCACTAGCCAGTCCGCGGGAGCCGAGAGTGAAGGAAGGCGGGGTCTGGGTAGGGAGCGGGAAAATTGAATGGTGGGAAGACTGAATGGCGGCCACCTGTGTGGATCTGAGAATGAGGAAGGAGATACAGAAGAACAAATGGGAAAAGGGCTTGGGATTTTCCCTAGCAAGAACTTGAGAGGACAGAACAGGTGGGAAAGGGGGTGAGGCGAGAGCATACTTTCCAACAAAGCCTTGGTGAAAGGAATTTATGTCCATTTTCCATCCAGCAACAGAGACTGCCAATTCAGTGAGGATTTCAAAATCAAAAGTTCCTTCTGGGGGGCATTTTGACCCAAACTATAGGCCATACTGGGGCCAGGCATGGGTCTTGAGTGAGTCCTAATTTGGGGAACAGACAACCCAATGGAGTTTTGTGGTCTAGGGAGGACTCAGTCTTTCCCATGACCTTCTGGCACCTGTGGGGGTGGGTGAGAACAGAAAAAGGCATCCCCAATTCTGATCACACTCACTTGAGGAACGGGGGGCCCAGGTAGAGGGTTCAGGCGTCCCTGCAAACCCCTCGGGGCTCAGGCGGAGTTGGGTGGCTCACACAAGGACTGGGAACGTCTCTCCAATCCAAGCGGCCTTAAAACGAGGAGGTCTATGGCACACGCGTGACTTATGGATAGACCTCCAGAACAGAATGGGAGGGAGGCAAGGAGGTCAGGGGAAATTGGGAACTTACTTCACTTCTGTCGGTCTGGATAAAGGGGAATAGAGAGAGCGGTTCAGGAGTTCTCCTGGTTCGGAGAAGAGGGTGGATCTCGACTCCTGCGGAGGAGATCCTAAAAACCCTCCCAGGTTTTCAGCACCATTTGTAAAGCCAGATGACCAAAAGGAGGCGAATTAAAGCCGCTGGGTAAGGCTTTATTGGAAATACACACTCTTGGGCTGAATTCTCCCGTCCATCAGAGTGTGTATGGGAGAATCTCGCACATATTCCGGGGTACAGAACATTTTAAAAGGCCCGGTCAGGAAGGGGAGGGCTTAAGTCAGGAAGAGAAAGTCAGAGTCCTTCCTGGATGAGTCAGGAAAAGCCTGCTGATTGACAGGATGCACCTCTACTGCTGATGTTAGCGTCTGGCTGGCCACCCCTAACTGGACTTGCTGAACCAACCTAACACTTACATTTACAGAATCCCTAAAATCTAAGGTTCAGATTAACAAATAGCAACAAAGACTGAGATCATCAAACATTGTTTAGACGGATCCTGATCTGCTCCCTGGGACCGAGATCCATTGTCCCTGTGATGAAGATAATCTCCATTCACAACCTGTATCAGTTGAGAACCCAAAAGCAAACAGATGGCACATCGAAATGAAGACAGTTCTGGGAGGATGGATTGACAAAGGGACTAATCATGAAGATATAGGTAGGGGGATTTAGGCGAGCCACAGAAGTAGTACAAAAACACAGGCTGTCAGCAACCCTGGGTCAATGGAGTGAGATTCTGCAAGATCACAGAGGAGCAAGATTTCAGGAAGGCAGCCACCTTGATAGGTGCAGCAACTTTCCATCAAGGAACAGAGCAAAGGGAAGAGCAAGAGGAGCCTGGAGAGCTTGTGCCTTCTCCTTCCTTCATTCTCCCATGTGGACTCCTCACTGACAACACCCAACTGGGAGCCAAAGGACTTGGGTCCTGCTGATGTCATCCAACAGGGCAGCCTCTGGCACAGAGAGCAGGGTAGAGAAAGTTGGAGGAGACGAGCTCTCATGGGAAAAGTGGAGGAAACACAGCATGCCTCCTGAACACAAAGTTAGATTCTGTCTGCAGGGAAGAAGATGGTGTACAAAGTGTTTGCTGCATCATGCTAAGCTCTCCTACTTTCCCAGTTGGAGAAAGGATGCAGTGGATCTTGCTATTTGTCCTCAGTGATATGCAACAAAAGGTAAGGAAATATATCCATCAAGCTTCATATCAGACTCTATTTTACTACTATATTTTGTCAATGCTAAGATGCCAGAAATTGTACTACATGCAATCAATTTAATAATATCCTCTCTGATGAAGGATGGATGGAAAGAATGAAAGGAGACAGTAAAAGGAGAGGGAAAGAGGACATGACATTAATTATAGCTATCAGTGGTATTTAGAAGCCCTCATTCTAAGACATTGACATATGAAGGGGAAATATGTCAGGTAGTGCACAAGAGATTTTTAAGGCAGTGAAACTATACTGCATGATACTGTGATGATGGACTTTATAACATCATAAATTTGTTAAAACCCAAAGAATATATAACAGAAGAGTAAACTCTGATGTAAACTATGGTTTTAGTTAATTAAAATGTATCAGTATGGGTTCATCAATTCGAAGAAATGGACCACAGCAATGCAAATTAATAATAGGTAAATTGAGTGGAAAGGCTAAGGAGAAGGGGTGTATGGTAACTTTCTGCATTCCTGTAACTCTCAAATTGCTCTAAAAACTAAAGTTGATTAATTAAAATTTGTCTTAGACAAAAGAAAATATATTTATTATACCAATCTTAAAATGCTCTCCTCTCAATGAGGGTATAGTGGCTGTAAACATAAGCCTAACCCAAGCAAACAGGTACAAGAAACTTGTCCTCATATGACTGTTCTGATAAGCACAGATGTCATTTCATTTATGGAGCTTCACTAATGCAAATATGAAAGACACTATCTCCTGGTTACGCAAGACAAAACAAACAGAGACAGATATTTTTTTCTTCTTTAGGACCTTAAATCTGCTTTGTGAGCAATAATGTTAGAAGGTATAATAATGGATGGCTATACCATTTTCCTGAACATTAATCAGATTCTCAGTAGGATTGTAATTACTGACAGTGTAGGGAAACAAATGATGTCTGTTGAGCAGGGTCCACCAGTCCTTGAAAGTTTCAGATTGAGTTTGTTCTTTAGTCCACTAATGTGGCAGCCTATACTGTCTTTCTGTGAATAGAATTCAATGACTAGAATGGATGAAATAATTTGACTGCAAAATAGAACAATTCAGTAGCCATTTAAGAAGCCACACTTAGACAAGGAGGAATGGCATTCCATAATTTATGTGTTCTTAGGGCAAGTAGTCTCCAAGATGGCCCCTGATGAGAGGGTGTGTCCACATTCATGGCCTGGTATCATCCCTTCCAGGGAATCTGTGGAGGCCCTGCAATTCTCTTTTGACTAGAGAATACAGTGAAGACCAAACCTCTTGCAGCTTCCAGCTGAGGTCCTTCCAGTGGGGCTCACTCTGAAGGAAGTCAATCACTAAGAGGTGCAGCTCCCCTGAGACCTGTCTCAAGTGCTCTTTGAAAATGTACGGTAACATCCTTGTAAAACACTGAATATAAAGAACTGTTTTTGTTATACTTTTATTTCTATCCTGTATAATGAACCACTTCTTAATTTAGTGGTTAAAGTAATTTATTTTTCTTGAATGCATTAGTTTGTTGATGAGTCTCCACTGGACCATTTTTGAAAACTCTCTTAGAGTCACAATGAAATGGAAGCTAAACATGGAACCCACTGAGGCTTCAACACAGAGATCCAAGATGGCTTCTTCCCTCATGTGGTTGGCATGGCAGCCAGCAGGGTTGGTTGAAGAACTAGGGGCTGGCCCTGCATCTCTGCCTCTCCCTGCTGCCTTTCCAGGTAGCAATCTTGAGCTTTCCCACAGGACAGCCAATTCAAGAGTAGAACCCAGACCTAGGCTTTCAAGAGTCTCAGGTGGAAACTTGAAGACTCCTTTTGAGCTTTCCTGAGTGTTACATGACTTCTGCCACATTCTATAGTCGAAAGTGGATCACAAAGCCAGTCCACATTCACTGGAGAGAATGACACCAGGACATGAATATAGGAAAGTTGGTTTATTGGGGACCATCCCTGGAGACTGCTGCAGAGGGGAAAAAAAAGGTGCTCCTGTTCTCTATCAATGTTTTCTTTTGTTTTTAGCAATCCTCCCAGATTCCTGTTACATAATAAATTTAGATGCTGATAACAAGGTGACTATTTCCTTAGGCGTGCAATGTGCCAGGTATTGCCCTGAGGATTTTCTCTTGCAAGCATTTTATGTTACATAATAACTCACAAATTTTTATATATTTATCCTCATTTGGCTGATGAGTTCAGCTCTGGAGAATAACATGCCTGAGGTCATGGCGTGAGTCATGGATGTTCCCATGCATAGATCTGGTGTGCTTTCTACCTGATCCAACAGATAGCATCCAAATAAACAGGTTAAGTCCTTACAATTTCTAATGCTTATGTTTAAATGGCATGAAAAGCCAAGACAGTCCTAAGGTTAAAAACAATAAAATAAACTGCCATTGAAGCAAAAAGGGAAGATGTTGGAATTCACATCTAGGAAAAAAAAATATTCTTGACTTTTCCAAAGAGGTGCACAACTTCCCATCATAAGCCATGCTTAACAGTCCTACACGCTTTCTTCTCCTTTGCCATTATTTTTGCTCTTCACAAAGCTTTCTGCCAGCAGTTCCCAAACCTGCATATACATTAAAATCACCTGGGGAACTTGTTAAAAATCCAGATGCCCAGGCCATGCCCAGACCAATTCAGCCAAAATCTCTGGGGTAGAATCAAGGCATTAGTATCTAATAATTCTCCCCAGACCCAGGGGAATCCAGTGTGCACTAACCAAGGTAACCTCCATTCTCATCATTAGTAAGAGGGCATATTTCACCACAACTGCTAAGCTGTTCAATATTGCTGTCTTTTGCTTTTGCCAGCCCTTTCTTCTTGGTAAAGGCTTACTCTTCTTAGAAGCAGAGCATCACTACCTGGCAAAGTCACATTAACTTCATACAACTCTTGTTTAATCACAGATCACACCTCCCATTGCATGTCAAACTTCCATTATAGCAGCATCTAAAACACATTATCTCTCTGGCCTACTCACCTTACCTGGTCCCTCCCCTGATCCCACCATACCCAGGAATCATATTCCCCTTGAAAGCAGGTAATTTGTTTTACTCTGTTCATAGCACAGTGCTTGGCACATAGTACAATCTCAATAAATGTTAAATGTTAACTCATGGATGAATGAATGAATAGGTCAGTGGAAGAATGAATGAATGGAATTTAAAATCTGCTATTTGTATTTGCATGTTTGAGGGCTGGCATTAGGGCTTGCTCTTATCCTTGGAGAACGAATGAAGAATGTTAGAACATTCTTGTGTCTATTGGGAATTTCTTCCTGCCTTTAAAGGAAAAAGAGGTGGGGGAGATTCCCGGTCAGATTCCTCACTCCCACCAAGGAAGTTGTAAAAGATAGAGTAAGCTGCATAATGACCCCAAAGATGTTCATGTCCTGATCTTTGGGGACATGTGGGTGTTTCTTTTCACCAGAAAAAAAAAAAAAAAAAAACATTGTAGATGTGATTATATTAAAAATCTCAAGATGGGGAAATTCTTCTGGATCATCTGGGCCCTAGTTGTAATTGCAATGTCCTTATAAGAGGGAGGTGGCTATGAGAGATTTGGCTGTAGAGGCAGGCAAGCTGAGGACTAGTCAAAATGCTGCCTTGCTGGCTTTGAAGCTGGAGGAAGGGCCCTGCCAGGAATGCAGGAATGAAACTCTAGCAGCTGGACAAGGCAGCAAAAGAATCCCCCTCTAGATCCCCCAGGGGGAGCACAGCCCTGCCAACAATCTGATTTTGGCCCAGTGAAACTGATTTTAGATTTCTGATCTCCAGAATCATGAGAGAACATGTGTTGCTTTAAGTGGCCAAGTGTGAGGTAATTTTTATGGCAGCTGGAAGAAATTAATACAGACTGCCACCATAAAAGTTTTGTGACTTCTCAAAACCTTGGGTAGGGTGAGAATTTCTCTAGTCTAGAGAGGTGTTAGGGGGCAGCTAAGCACCTACCAAAGAGAAGAATTAGCAGAACATGTAGCAGAACCCCCTTGCTCCTGTAAGGGGGTCCAGTCTCTGTGATTTTCGTAGCAAACAACAGTGTTCCTCAATAAAAGGGCTAGTTAATGCTTCAGAGAGGCTTATGATATCTCAGACCACTAAGTTCTGTGCTCTTCTGTGTATTTTTTGTCTCATGTAATATTTACAATAGGCCCAACGAGTTTAGAAAAAAAAAAAAACTTCCGATGAGGATATGGAAACACAGGTCACACAACAAGTTGTAAGTTCTAGTGAAACATTTGGGGAAGAAAGGCCTTTGTTCAAGAAAGATACTTCATAGTCTTTTCTAGTTGTAGAAGATGAGACTCCAAGATATGGCTTGAATGATGCAGCAGGACCGAGAGATGGTTGAATTGCTCTGCTGAAGAACCAAAAGGAACTTGGTTTAAGGAGGTGTTCCAGGAATGGAGGAAGCAGTTGATTATTAGGAAAGGTGGCCAGGGAGACATCCTGGTATGGTTCGGATATGAGGTGTTCCCAAAAGCTTGTGTGTCGGACAACTCAAGAAGGTTCAGAGGAGAAGTGATTGGGTTGTGAGAGTCTTAACCCAATCAGTGATTTAATCCCCTGACAGGGATAAACTTGAGTGGTAACTGAAGTGGTTAGGGTATGGCTGGAGGAGATGGGAATTGGGGCATGGCTTTGGGGTATATATTTGTATTTGGCAACTGGAGTTTTGCTCTCTACTTCTTGATTACCATGATATGAGCTGCTTTCCTCTCCCACACACTCCACCATGATATTCAGACTCATCTCGAGTCCTGAGAAATGAAGCTGGCCTTCTACGGACTAAGACATGTGAAACCTTGAGCCCTCAAATAACCTTTTCCTCCTCTATAATTGTGCTGGTCAGATCCTTCAGTCACAGCAGCAAAATAGCTGACTAAATCACATCCCCAGTGCCTTGGAATGAAAGTATTCACCTCCCTCCCCTTTCACTTTCAGTAAAGTCTGCTACACTTAGGTACGTGTTGCATGAGAGGCTGGAGGACAAATCAAAGGAAACCCATGGGAGGGAAGAGTTGCAGAAAGTGAGGAGAAAGAACATAGAGATCACTGGAGGAAGAGAGCAAGTGACTTCCTTCTGGATAGAGGATTCGCAGTTGGAAAGCATTTTATGTATCCAAGGACAAATGGCCATGGATGGGCTCTAGGCCATGCAGAATCTCTTTTCTACCTGGGCACACTTTACAAAAGAATTTCATATGTGGGACATATGAAAGACTAAGTGGGACTAAGAAGACCCCCTGCAAGCTCTGTGCAAGCATAAGCCCTCTCTTTTCTCTCTTATTCAGTAAAGCCCACAGGGTTGCAGGTGAGGCCAAGGGGCACAGAAAGTTCTAATTTACTGTTACTTTTCAAAATATAGAATTCATACTGTCTTTAATCCAATATATTCAAAACTTTGGATGTTCAACATGCACTCATGATTCAAGACATTAATAGTGACATATTTTATATTGTTTCATAGTAACTTTCTGAAATGAAGTATGCATTCTACTTTTTTTTTTTTTTTTTTGGTACTGGGGATTGAACTCAGGGGTGCTCAACCACTAAGCCGCATTCCCAGCCCTATTTTGTGTTTTATGTAGAGACAGGGTCTCACTGAGTTTCTTAGTGCCTCACCGTTGCTGAGGCTGGCTTTGAACCCGTGATTCTCCTGTCTCTGCCTCCCATAGTGCTGGTGCATTCTACATTTTTGGTACATCTTAGATTAGATCAGTCTCACTACCACTGCTCAGTAGCCACATATGCCTGTGGCTACACAGTGGACATGCAGCTGTACTCTTTCACAACAAGTTCATCTTTCCCTTTGTCACTACACTTAAGAACTCAAATACATGGACTCCATGGCTGGGGTGCAGGGGAGGATACGTCATGTACTCTTGGCCCAAGGCATTTCGTGAAGCTTGTTCAACCAGGGATTTCTTTTCTTATGACTTAAAGGTAGTGGTAGACAAAAGTTCATAAAGATATATAATTTTATTTCAAAAAATTTCACCACTCAGCAACATTAAATACTTTGATTAACATACTTCTTAATCTACTGGTTACAACTGACTGAGTATATAATGGTAGGATGAAATCTAATAATTTACCAATAAGGATATGACTCAGAAAACTTTGAAGAGCCTATTTTTCAACACATAGCAGGCAATGAATATTATGAAGTAGATATGTTTAGCAGTCAGGCTCCTTGCAGGAAACCAATATCACCTTAAAGTCAGAACAATGGAGACATTAATAAAGGGGTTGTTCTCAAAGGTGTCAGCAAGCCTTAGGGAAACCACTGAAGAAGGGCATGGCATCCTCACACTGGCAACAGTGGGGATGATTCCTTGGTCTTCTCTACCTGCCTGAAGGGCAAAGGCAAGGGACTAGTTACTGCAACTCAGAGAAAGTAGCTGCTTGGAAAGGGCTTCCTGGCAGGAGCAGAGCTAAGGAGTCACAGCCAGGCTGCAGAGAAACAAAGCACCATCCAACTTCCCTTTCTTCTCTGAGCTTGCCCCAGCGCCCATCATTGGCTCAATCAGGCTGGACACCAGAGGGCAGGGTAGCCCAATGGGATGGCCCTACAGGCCAGCTTGGGAGCCCAGAGCAGGTAGAGAAGAAGGGAGGGAGACTCTGAGAAGACCAGTGGAAAATACCCAGCACAGTAAGAGGGGGTGACCCTGAGTGACAAACAGAATGGTGCTTCATAATGCTGATGCCACACGACTACTGTTCTAATTAGAAATTTGTCAGGAGCATAATCTTGAGCTTTTTACTTACTTTCCCTTAAACACATCCGAAATTGAGTGTTTCCAAGGATGTTTATTACTGGTAACTGCAAGAGCAGAGGGGGGTGGGGAGGGACAGGATAAGCAAAAGCGAATATCTCAAGGCTTCAAACTTGCACTACAAAGGTTAATGAAGAAAGTGTTCTGAGATTTATAGTGCATTGCAGAATTGGTCTCTTTACTTCTTTTCCCCAACAGGTTAGCCCTGGTCCTTCTTACATGGTAAATTCCCCAGGACAGGCTCTTTTGGACAGAGAAGTGCTAAGGAACCTCCAACCATTTTTTTTTTTTTTTTTTTTGGTCCCCTGGTGCTGGGGATTGGATTGAGGGGCACTTTACCATTGAATTACATTTTCAGACTCTTTTTGAATATGTTTTATTGTAAGACAGGGTCTCCCCCAGTTGCCCAGGTTGGTCTCATACTTGTGATTCTCCTGCTTAACCTCAGGGAATTCAGACCTGCACCACCGTGCCTGGCTATATCTACAGTCTTTTGCATGGTTTTCAGCAAGGGTCACAAATGCAAACACAAAAAGGTACACACCTCACAGAGTCTTGAATAAATTGGACTGGATGGACACTTATTAAACACCAGGCACTGTTTTAAATAAATCAACCCTTTTGCTTGTGGCAGCTCCATGAAAAAGGAATAATTATTACCCTCACTTTTCAGATAAGAACACTGAGGCACGATTCAGATAAGAATCGTGAATACAGAGAATACATATTTGTCTCCAGCTCACTGTAATCATGTGGTGTTAACAAAACGACCCTGTATTTTTTTTCAAGAACTTGAAAAATTTTAATGTGAACTCTTTCAATTAAGGGGAAAACACTAGCAACTATTTAGAAATTTTAAAAACATTATGTAGGCCTAAAAGAATACCTCTTTGGTCTAGCTGTGGCTTCAGAGACCCCATTTGCAGGTGCACATCAATGGGTTCCAGAAGCTTTTTAATTAGCCAAGCTCAAATGTTTTTAATTATATATATATATATATATATATATATATATATATAAAATAAATATATATTTTTAGGATTTTATCCTGAAAAATTGACAAGAATCAGCTCTAGGTTGGGGGAAATCAGAATTTGACCATGTTGGCCCATGCTTTTCCTTAGTCTGAGACCCCAGGTCATGTAGGACCTGTGCCTCAACCTGAGCCAAAAGCCAGAGCTCACAGTGAGTCAACTAAAATTTACCCAGGAAAAAAAAAATCAAGCAAGAGGGACTCATCTGCATTGCACGTTGCAGGCCGGACACCTGGCTTTTCTTTGCAATTCCCCTTCTTCATGTAGAGTTGCCAGGAGAAATCTAATTTCACTTCCAATCATCTTTTCTATTAATTTTATTTATGTAGAGAACCATCCTTTGTGCTTACACATACTCAAGTTGAAATTGTAGAACCTTGACCCCATTGGAAGAAAATATTTGGTTCGTTGAGCCCATTTTAAGTTTTATTGTTCTTGTTTTTTGTAATGTCAGGTTTGAAATCAACACACATGGTACTGGGTATGCTATAAATATACCAGAAAAAATTGTTGCACATCGCTGAAAGTTCCTAAACACACACACACACACACACACACACCTGTTTTCAACTTGCTCCCTCCCAACCTCGAATAAAACAGGAGTAGCAATTAAGGCAGACAAATGAGGATTTGGGGTGAAAATACTCTGAGAGTCAAATTTTAAAAGCAAACGTTGTTTAAAAATTCTGCATTAGCTCCAGCTGGCAGCCTGTTCTTTCCTCACCATGCATTTTCCTCAAGAAGTGTCAGAGCCATCCTAACCAGCTCACATGGAAGTAGAGGTGGGAACAAGGGCACAGCCATCCTGGGGGTTAAACCTACAGAACGTTGGTTCTGAAAGTGTGATCTGGTGCTCACCCACACCAAAATTACCTCGAGAGTGAATGGGCTTGTTTAAAATGCAGAATTTGGGGCTCTACCTTGCACCAACTCCATCAGAATCTCTGGGTTTTCGGCAGCAGAATTTGGAGTTTTAATAAGTTTCTCCAAGTAATTTGTGAGCATACTATGAATTGAGAACCATTACGGAAAAAGATGCGGAAGAAAAATAATGTGCCCACACTAACTGTGCATTTACTGTGTACTAGGCACTCTTATAAATCCCCTCCCTGGGCTGATTCGTTCACCACTCACCAATACCCTTGGAGGCAGGCAGTATCATCTCCATTTTTTTTTTTTTTTCAGAAGAAGGAACTGAGGCATAGAGAAATTTAATGAATTTCCCAAGATCATATGTCTGGTTAGTAGGCAGTGATGAGTATTGAACTCAAGGAACGTAGATTTAGAAGTCAGTCTTCTCACTCTTTCTCCACACCCTTCCTCACATGGTAGCCTTCTGGTTTAAACCTGATCGAAAGTGCAGGCCCTAGAGTTTATCTCCTAGATATGCTTATTTTATGGGTCCTGGAGAAGGCTTGGAGTCTGCTGAGCTTAGTGAGCATCAGAAGGAGGGCTCTTTAGCTCCCCATGTCCATGCCTTGAGAAGTGCTAAGTTTCCCTCGGTACAGCTCTTTAGATCAACCTCCTTTCTATCACCCTTCTCAAAGCAGGGCTGTGGATTTTTCCTCATTCCCAGGCAAGAAACAGCTTTACTTGAAACAGCACTCAGAATCCTCTCTTTCCTGAATTTTTGGCCTCTCTCTTTTCTCTGGGCTCTTCCTTCTCCCTACAAATATGTTCAAGATATCTCCAGTCTGAAAACTAAGACAAAGCTGAAATGTTACAACAATGGCCTATGTCAAGACTCCAGCCTGGACTCTTGCCTTAACTTTAACATGTAACTCTCATAATAAATAATCTAGTGTGCCATGTGTACTTTCACAGACCCTGGGTTCACTCCTCACCAGCCCTTAACATTCTGGCTTCTGGTCATCATCATCTCCTTGATGTAGCTTCAGTGAAAGTCACGAAAATCTCATGTATATTTTCCTGAGTGCCCTTGGAGGAACTTGTTAGGGTTTTTGGAACTTCGACTTCCGTTGCTCTAGTCTTTTCTATTTCTCCAGTTGTCCTGTCTTTCCCCTCTTCCTGGATCCTCCTCTGTGTTTGTCCCTTTAATGCACATGTTCCCTAAGCTTTTATCCTGGGTCTTCCTTTTCTCCTTCTGGCAATTTTAGCCTTTCCTGTGGCTTCATCAGTCATTTATGAAATCTCTTGCTCTTTGAAACTTGAGTAATGTATGTTGGATAAATCTATTTGAAGTTCCCACAGTTGCTTCGAACTGGCCTTAAACAACTCATTATCTACATATTTCCCCAAACATGCTTTTTGCTATTTATTTTTCAATTTCTGTTGACAGTTTCATTATGTACCCAGTCTCCCCAAATCAGAGAGCTGCCCAGTTCCTGTATTATCTCCCCCACGTTTAATGTAAATTGAAAAATGCCTCCCTAGTGTCTCACCATTGTCACTGATGTTGTTCAGGTTTGCAAACAGCCTCAGAACTGGTTGTCTGGCCAGGTGCAGTGGTGTAATGCCTGTAATCCCAGTGGCTTGGAAGGCTAAGGCAGGAGGATAACAAGTTCAAAGCCTCAACAACTTAGTGAGGTCCTAGGCAACTCAGTGAGGCCCTGTCTCAAAATAAAAAAAATAAAGTAAAATGGGCTGGGGATGGAGCTCAGTGGTTTAGCACCCCTGGGTTCAATCCTTGGTACAAAAAAAAAAAAAAAGAACTGGTCTGTCTAACTCCAGTTCTTGCTTACTCTCTTTAATTTGACACCAGATTTTTCACTCTCAAAGAAGCAAAGATGATAGTATCACACCATTGTTGAGTCTTCAATCAGCTCACAAGCTCAAATCTGAATATTTGGAAGATACAACTTGATCCCAAGCCCTTCTCAAGTCCCTGCCACTCTGTTCTCTTGCTCCCTGTTCTTGCCACACTACACCACTGCTGGTGCCTGTGTACCTCCAGCTGTCTCTATTTGTACAAGAGATTTCATCATCTACCATTCCTTCTTTTAGCTTGTCTTCACCTAGTCAACCCCACCTAATCTTGTGAGCAATACCATCTCCTCCCGAAAGCCCTGATTTCTCCAAGCACACACTGTGCTCCTTGTGCTTTGTCTGCTCCTGGGTTCAGCTCACTCTCTGAACTGGCACATACCCAATGTGTCCTAATTCTCTTTTTACACAGCTGTTTCCATCCCCAGCTCAGAGCATCACAAGGCTAGGAATACTTATATCGGATCCACATTTGGGACCTCGCTGCCTACGCAGGGTGTCTCTTCACTGAGTGATTCTCTCACCCAACAGAAGTATTCCCTGGATTTCACTGTCACTTACTTTCCTAAAGTTCATTAAGTTTGGTTTGAGTCTCTCTGAGGTTAGTTAGGTATTATCTGGCAGTGGAATTTAGAGGACCCCTTGAGAATTGTAAGGCCAAGTGATTGGTGATGGAAGAGGATCCTATCCACCAGCTAGTGACTGGGGAGTTGGTAGGGGCAGTCGTTACAGCCCAGGCAGACCAGTTCCCTGGCTCAGCTTCTAATGGAACAACCAGGATGATCAGGTCCAGGTAATTGATACAGGAGGGGTCCACATTGCCAGCCCCAGATGAAGCCTACCTCCCTCCAAAGGTCAAGAGACTCAAATGTTAGTTACTACAAGCATTTGAGTCTCTGAGCTGCCCTCCTGTGGGCCTGTAGTGTCCCTGGCCCTGTCTTGTTCTATCCTTGAAGATCAAATCCTTGGTCCTTTCTGTTTCTCCAACCATCTGAATATTTGCTCTGTAGGCTTAGCCCAGGATCTGCCAATGCATGAGCCTGAATGGGCCAGGAAGTGGGTCTGTCAGGGGATAGCAGGAGAGAGCTGAAGACAGTGGATACTCTTTAGCATCACTCAATTGACGCAATGAGAGAAGATGTGCTCAGTGTCACCAAAAGGTTCTGATTTTTCAAGAGTGTCTGGGAATTGGGATTTTTAGGCGAAATACATTAGTAATTGAATGTTTAAAAGTAAATGTGGGAGCTCAATAAAACTTGTCTATAGATCAAATTCAACCTGTGACTAGCCAGTTAGTGCAGTTTGTGACCTCTGACATAGGTCTGTCAATAAAAAAAAGAAAAGGAAAGGAAAGAAAAACAAAACAGTTTTTAGAGTTTGCCTCTAGGGTGGCCTATACTTTACCTAGCAAATCTTCAACTGTTTTAGGCAATCAAAGAACTCTCACACCATAATGGAGTATCTAGTTCTGGCTTCATCTCTCTTTACAGCAATGATAACAATGTTTAAGATTTCATATCATGGGCTATACAAGCAAAAACATAAGATGTAGATGTCTTCTCAAAAAGTCACCTTGTAGTGTTGGTCATTATGGCAGAAGGATTATGGATACAGCTCAATGTTGGACCCCCTTTCCTAAGGACAACTTCTCTATTTTAATAGTGACTCATACCAGTATTTCAAATTGTATGTGGGGAAGGAATTGCTCATTTTAATCTGAGTAGTAGTAAGTATAATAATAATAAATAAGTAAAAAAGTGAACTAAAAAGACACATAAAACACAAGCCCAATTCAATTTTCGTACCACTGGAGTCAACAAATAAGCAATCTCTATCACCTTGTGGCACCTCACTCACATGCCCAACACCCTTGTCCTTATTGACTAGCAATACTTTAATCAATTTAGCTGGTTTGACCAAATTAGTCATTGTTTTTTTCACCACTAATCAATAGTTCTTTTTGAAAATAAAGATTTCAAAGTTCTTCTCAAGATCAAGGAAATGAGTGGGAGACTGCTAAAAATTACTCTGTCATATTGCTATAAAGCAGTGGCTCTCAACTGATATCATTTTTTCTTGGGGGGCATTTAGTAACAAATAGAGGTTTTTTTTTTTTTTAATTGTCAAGTGGAAAGAGTTTGGGTTGTCAAAACTGGGAGGAGGTGCTACTGGCACCTAGTGGTAGATGGTTGGGATGTGGCTACACATCCCACAATGCACAGGGCAGCTCCACAGCCATCATGGGGTCCAAGATATCAATAGTGCCGAGGCTCTTCTTGTGACAGTGTCTAAATAACCCTGAATTGTGTCCTTATTGTTCATGCATCAGTTATGAGCACTTGCCAGACTACCACTGGATTGCAGACCATACTCTGAGAAGTCATGTCCCAGAGATTTTGCCACTTCCTTTCTGATGAGGCCAAAGGCATAACTTTAGTGGTAGAGATTTCCAGAAAGGCTTGTGTGTTTTTATTAACATAAACATTTATTTTCCTAAAAGAACACTACTGACCTTTCTATAAGTCCTCTAGAATACAAGTGTGAATGTCCAGGAGAATCTCTGAACAGCACTGGAGAACAAATAAGCAATCTCTATCACCTTGTGGCACCTCACTCACATGCCTAACACCCTTGTCCTTATTGACTAGCAATATTTTAATCAATTTAGCTGGTTTGACCAAATTAGTCATTGCTTTTTTCACCACTAATCAATAGTTCTTTTTGAAAATAAAGATTTCAAAGTTCTTCTCAAGATCAAGGAAATGAGTGGGACACTGCTAGGACATCTATATTTTTAGTGGTGACCTGTGTGACCCCGATGATGGGAGAAATCTGGAAAACACAATGAAGAGGGATGCCCCATTAGACATCTGGCCATTGTTTCTGAATCTAGCTATATGCATTCATGTAGCACCTCCTTCTCCAGGGCCTCCTCCTGTTCTGGGTTTGGGGGCTTCAGCAGTGGAAAAGGCAGACAGAAGGCCCTGTCCACAACCAGCTATTTCATGCTTCCTCCTGTCCTTCCCTTTCAGGTTTTATTCTCCTTGCCTAGCTGGCAGTACTTGCCATCTTTTCAATTATTATTACAAATATGAACTCATAATAATTGTACAAATAAATGGGTTTCACTGTGACTTTCCAGGCATGCATATCCAGTGTTTGAATCATATCCACCTTCCCTGCTACTCAGTGTTGCCCTGTTTTCCCTCCTTCTGGTCCCTTTCCTCTTCCCTAAAATTTCCTCTTCTACTTTAGAGTTATCTTTTGTTTTATTTTGTTTTGTTTCCACATATGATAGAAAATAAGTACTACTTGTCTTTCTGAGTCTTGCCATCTTCCACCTGAATTATTACAATGGCTGGTCTCCTCTTCTGGGTCTTACCCTCCCTACTCCCCTACTTTCCAGTCATTTTCCATAGTACTACCTTCTTTCTCTTTAGTAGGTCTTCAATGCCTACAGGATAAAATCTAAGCTCTAAGCATAGTCTTCAAGTCCTACAGGCTCTGGGCATTGATCCCTGTGCCAACCTTATCTCTGGATACCCATCTCCCCACTTAACCCTCTCTAAGAAACAGCACCCTAGACATCATGACTTTGTCCATATCAACACTTTGCCTCTGTCTGATAAACCAGTATTCTACCTCATTTTCCCAGTCCCATCAATAGACCAAATTTTTTTTTTTAATTTTTCAAAACTTGGCTCAACTATTACTTTTGTATGCTAATTGCTAACAGTAAATGTTTGATAGTCACTGTGCTAAATGCTTGTTTCATCAGTAAACCCACAAGTTAGGTATAATTTTCATTTTCCATTTATTATTAAGGCAGTGCAGATTCAGAGTAATTTTTGGTAATTTTTAAATGGTCATGCAATGGGTGATAGAGATGGGATTCAAACCCAGCCTGAATCCAGACCTTGCTTATGATCTAATCTTTTCACATTCCTCCCGCCTGGGGAAGCTTTTCTACTGCCACCCCTCCCAGATAGAGAACATTTGAACATGGTGTTCATTGGACCCCAAAGACTGGATTCTTAATCACTACGTTTTGTTGCCTCTGAGCTGAGCACGCCAATATAATTTTCAGACTTATACAACCCATATGCCTTCTTGATAGGTACGAATAGTAGAAATGTCCTTATGGGAATGCAAGATCATGATCTTCTTTCATCTTTTTCACTTACTGTCCAGCAAAAGGCATGCTTCTTAATTTCAAGTAAATTGATCCAATGGTCAATTCTGCATGGAGAAACACTTTTTCCTTCTCTACATGAAAAATTCTAATCCCTTAGAGCATTATTAGGGAAATCTGTTACTGAGATGTAATCAGTTTCCAGAAAAAGTATGTGTAATATAGTAGATGATTAACCAGTGTTGATTGGATTTATGAATTAACGAATGCTGCTCTCGCTGAAGTCTTATCTGGCTCTTCCTTAAGGGTCATTTGTGTGTCCTGCCTTGTTATGGCAAGTAGTATCTCCTTGGTGGAGAAATTTTGTGACTGCCTAGTGTAATTTGGTTTACTGCGACACCACTGGCCATCTTTATTGTTCACAGGAGACATTTTTCTGAAAGGTTTGGTGAGAATCTTTTACCACAAAGGTTGGGGAAAGAGCCTTTGCTGATCAGTGCAGTGTGGTATAGAGACAGGGCACAGGTTTCATAAATATAGAGAGTCCATTCAGATCATGGTTTTGAAACGCTTCACCTCTGTTCTTAAGCAAGTGACTTTGGAGCATCAGTTTGCCCATCTGTAAAATGTGGACAGTAGTAATTCCTGTTCTTATAAGGATTATTAAGGGGAATATATGAGAAGCACTTGGCAGATTACCTAGGTCACATTTTGTGTTGTTAGCTATTATTTGTGAAATTTTCCAAGTATTTCACACTGTCCACTTTAAGTTGGAAGCATTTTTTTAATTCTCCATGTAGAATTAGCCAGTCTCTCACTAAGCCTCAAGACCCTCATATCTTTCACAGAATATAAAACATCTGAGGAAGGTGAGCTGGTCCTAAGCCTGTCTCTTTTAACTGTGAGGATGGAATTTTTCTTCAAATCCTTAGCATCTGGCACAGGCAAGAATGTAGTAATTGAAGAATAAATGCAAAAAAAAAGAATATAATGCTCTCTTTTTAGACAGGAATAAATTTGATAATTGAGGTAAGTCAGTAAGAGGTGAGCTCACAGGGCAAGTTCTGGTTGTCACTCTAAGAAAATTTGAATGGCATATATTCACTGCTTGGCGGGGAATTGGGAGGTGGTGGAGAGGAAAAGTTCTTGTCCATGTTTGTAAATTGACATTTCTGTAATCAACTGCAGCTCCAGGAAGCTCCTGTTTGTCTCACACAGAGAAGTATGTAAATTAACAGCTGATATTGGTCACTATTCCGAGCCGGAGCGAAGAGTGTTCACTTATTATAATACTAAAAGAAAAAAGTGAAAACATTCCAGAATGTACCCCTTTTCATTATTTTTAATAAAGTGGCAAAAGTTTAACTCCTACAATTCTTAATTATGCTCTTATTAAATTTCCATACTTGATCCAGTGTAACTTGATACAAAAGAGCAGATGAGAGGATGGTCTCAAATTTATAGCACCTTTCTAAAATTTAACTTCAACATTCTTAATAACTCGGTAGGTGTATTAGAAATAATCAATTCTTATTTGGGGGAAAAAGCCTGCACTCTTTTCACTGTTGTGTACTTTATGCTTGCCAGAGGAAGGGCTTAATTCACCATCAAGAAATGATACTAGTCTTTGTCAAATGTAAAACAGGATTTTTTTTTAAAGTTTGTTCAAGGATCTGAATTACAAATGCAGTTCCATAATGTACTTGTCATAAATGTGCTTTGAAATGGCATTAACCGATCCTATCATCTCAATAGCCTCAGTCAAAAGCTCCTAAGGGAATTTAACCATAAAATCTGTTGGAGGAATGATTAAGTAGTGCTCACTGATCAAATTTAAATTTACAAAAGGAACATGACTGGAACTAAACTTCTAGGGGCTTACAAGTGCAAATAGAGTGTTGAGAAATTTTTAATCTTCAGAACAGGAAAACACTGAATCATTCTAATTTATCACCTCCTTTGGCTCATTACTGTCCAGTAAAACCATGCCCACCGGTTTCCCTTCTCCAAACTGAGAATTTTGCAAAGGCAAAAGGCTGAAATAGGATCAGGAAAGGTTTTCACTTGCAGAAATGTCAGGGCAGTACTGAATGAATGGGTAGCAGATTCTGTTCAGTGCAGCTGCCCTAAAATAGGTCTCCTGAGCTGGTGGCCTGGAGCAAGCATCATCATATTTAGCTTGGGGCTCCTTGGGTCAGATCAGATCCTGTAAGGTGGTTACTCCTAAGAGCCCCGTTCTGGGACAGTCACCAGGCCAAGGCTCAATCACTTGCCCTTCCCAATTTCTACCGTAGAAGGGCTGGTAGAGGTTCCCTCACCCACGTGTATCCAGAAAAATTATCCACACCCTGGCAGACTGTTCCCCGCTCCTTCCCCGCAAGGGTTGAAGGATCCTGGCTCTGGGTCAAGCTGGTGGCACGCAGCCCCGGCGCTCCAAGTATTAATAGAGAGTCGCTGGCTCTGGAGGCTGGCACTGGAGCCTCGGATGGCAAAGTGAAAGGAGCACCAAGAGATTCCGTCCTGGTCCCTCCCCTGGCTCTGGCTTACGCCTCGGCTGCCCGGTGCACCTGCGCGTCCCGGAGGAGGCGCTGCCTCAGCAACCGCAGCCGCCAGCCAGACTGAGCGAGCAGCGGGGAGTGCCGGAGCCGCGATGAGCTGCGACTGGGACAGCCAGGGCCGGGTGGACGGTAACGACCTCTTAGGCGCGGCTGCGTTTTTGTCTTTAACCGCCTTATTTCAGGATTTTCATTCCCCCCGTGCCTATTGACCTGGGGGACTCGGAGACCGGTTCTTTCCTCGTACAGCAGCCGGGTGGGTGGGAAGTCCCCATTTTCGTGGATGTTTGCACCCTCTTCTGGACCTTTTAGAATTATATTTAGAATCAATCGAGTTAACTTTTGTTTAGTACAGAGAATCGCGCCCGGCACAGAATGGGGTTTGTTAAACGCATATGGAAGTTTCACTGGCGCGCTGCTGCAGGTATCCCTAGCCAGGGAAAAAATACTTTCCCTGAAGGAAAGATAATTTTGCTACTACTATGGGACAAGAACAGCATCATCTGAGCCCTACTACCTCCACTTGCTACTCCGTAAAGGTGTTTTAAAAAAACAACTTTGAGTTTGTAGAGTGATGCCCTAATAATGTTTTTCGGATTGAAAAACTGAGACTTTAGTTACTTAACAAAGACATTTTGGTGCACAATGCCTGAAAATGACTTTTTAATTTGGGCCTCATTTAGCTCTATTTCTTGAAAATAATGCTTAACAAACTTTTTTGGGGGAAGGCTCTCAGTGCTTTGAACTTGTGATGAAATACTTTAAACCCTATTCCCATCAAAATTCACCAACTAATACACATTTGGATCTTGGCTGATGATTTCAGGCGAGACCCCTTGACTTGGTTGTATCCCCAGGTATTTACCCCTCCTTTGGAAGGTCATTGCTATTGCTATTCAGGCTTTCTAACTAGTTAGTTGTTGACCTTTTAGAAGGAGCACTCTGCCAGGAATAACTCCTCTTGGTATCAAAACTCTTCTGGATTGTACTGAGCATGGCTTAATGAAGCCTCTTTGGAGTTGAAACTTCCCCCTGGGGCTTCTGCTCAACAGGTACATCAGGTAACTTCACCAGGGTCCCTGTGGATCAATCGTTTTCAGAGTTGGTTATTTTGTTCAATAATTGGCAAGACAAGAATCATAGTGCTGAAAGAAACATTCCATTTTTCTTTTTATTACCCCAAGATGAGTTCCTAACATAATTGCTCCAATGATACTCTTTAAAAAACACTTTTTTTTGAAGTTGCTTTTCTCCCTGGGCACTGATCCCAGCCTGGCCTGTGATCCCAGGCTGAGGTAGGACAATCACAATTTGAGGCCAATGTGGCATCTTAGCAAGACCCAGTCTCAAAATAAAAATTTTAAAAGGCTGGGGATATGACTTAGTGGTAAAGCACCCTTGGGTTCAATCTCTAGTACAAAAAAGAAAAGAAAAAAGAAAAACTAAGAAAGAAAGTAGCATTGTTTTCACTGGAGAGCATAAACAAACAAAAACAGCACTTTAAACAGCTTATTGTTGGACTATTACTTTTCTTTTATCCTTCTACTGTGAATCCTTACTATGATTTAAGACATTTGACTTCTTGAGAACTGATTAAGATTAGATTGTTGATTTAAAAATATATATATTTATGTATGTATGTGTATGTATATATGTGTGTGTATATATGTATGTGTGTGTTTGTGTGTGTGTATATATATGTGTGTGTGTGTGTGTGTGTGTATATATATATCCTCCCAATTATATGGCAGCCTTTTTTATGTGAAGCAAGGATGGGCAGAGCAATTGTGTCTGACCACCTCCTCCCTGCTGTGTTTTGCTTGTTTCAACCTTAATTTCTATTTTAAAGCCACATGGTCTTTAGAACTGTGATAGACATATTTAAAAGTAAGTATCCACTCTTCCTAAATCAAGTGCATGTTCTTATAACAAGGTGTTCTGAAAAAAATTCATCGAATTTTGTTATCAACTCAGCAGGCAGCTACTGTCTCCAGAAGCCACCAGAGGCCCAGACAGTAGTACCCTCTGGAGACCCACCTGCGTGGGTCAGTGGTGGGATTGCAGAGGTGGCTTCAATGACACAATGTGCAAGAAGGCCACACACAGTGAGGTCAGAGGCAGATGGGGAGAGACAGGGAACCCTGTCTTTCTTGGTTCCAGGGCATTATCTAAACCAGTTTCCAAGAGGAGCTTTAATTGGTGGGCTTAAAGCAATTAGGTCATGCTGGGACTCGCCCAACGTTCCCAGACAAACATAGCAGTCCCTCTAGAGGAAGCAGCTAAGAAGGAGGACCCTACCTGAGAGAGATGCCTCTTAAGTTTTTAGCAATGACTACTACTTGGAATGATTCAAGTGGGATAGAGTATTGAAAATTGTGTCAAAGGTGACAGATACCTACTTCTGAGAAAGTTAAGCTTATAGTTTAAAAATGAATGCTGAGGTAAAGAGGGCTCACTAGACCAGATCTGTCTGTAGTTTGAAGTGACTTCAATAGTTGCAATAAATGAATAGAGAATTTTGACATTTCACCTTAAGTCTAAATTCCTGAGAGCATCAGAAGGCTTCATTCACCTCTGTCTGGTTATCCTTGGGCAAACAATAAGGTAATAAAACATATTTAATAACACTTAATTGTGCTAAAGCTTACTATGACATCTTTAAAAAGTGCTAGATGTATCTGTCGGACTTAGTACATTTTCAAGAATTTATGGTAAGATAATGTAAAGAGACATTTGATGAGTATATTAAATGATATGCTTATCTTAAACTCTCTTGTTGACTGTTATCAACCTCTATGGAAGTATGTCACAGTAATCCTGCTGCAGATGAAGAATTCTTAATTCATACTTCATGCTTGATATAGTCTATGACCTTGCCATAATACACCCAACAGAAGTTTATGCAATTAGTTACATCCAGTTTGATGTTCTTCATATTAAAAATAAAAAAATGGATTTAAATATTTGCCCCTATTGTTTGAAATAATAACACCACCATCCACATAATTCTGCCTGGATAGATTTGATTCTTGTTGCAAACTCTTAAAAAGGAGGTAAACATTCAGTTTTCACAGGAAGGAGCAGAAATATTTTCTGTTGAAAGGTTGACTTTCATATGTTGTTATAAAATCGCAGATTGGTATGTTGGAATAAAGTTGAAACCATGATATTCAGGAACAAAATTTCTGTTTAATTCTTCCCCACATCACCACCATCACCACCACCGCCGCCGCCTCTAGGTCTCTTTCTCTGTGATGTCTTCACTTTTCTGTATTCCCTTTTGCCACCATTTAAATATTTAAGTGAACTCACTGCAGGCAAAACTTATTACCTGGGGTCTGAGCTCTGCTTTGCTTTACTGAGCTAACTGTTCTGTCTTATCTAATCCTTGTTTGCAAGTTCAT
This sequence comes from Geosciurus inauris, assembly GCA_004024805.1. Lineage (NCBI taxonomy): Eukaryota > Metazoa > Chordata > Mammalia > Rodentia > Sciuridae > Geosciurus > Geosciurus inauris. The sequence continues at coordinate 49,824 of PVHX01007593.1, forward strand.
GAGAGGGAGACTATCGTCCCTTAAAACTCTGGGTTGGAGAGTATAATGTTCAACCAGGGGCACTAAACTGAGAGTCTACACCTTAGCATATAGCCTCTGACCCTGCTGGGCTGAGGGTGCTGAATGTGGACAAGTGACTTGGAGTGGCATTCTCTGCCTGCCTCTACAGGTAGAAAGGCCCTGAGATGTGACTCTGAGCTCACTGACATGACAGCAGCTTTCTACCATTTTCTCTAAGGATGGGAAGGATATGAAAAGGCTATGAATATTTGAAGGTGTGTAGAAGCAGCTCACTGTCCCTCTTGCCAGGTTAAGGATGTGTGCTCTGCCCCTGGGCTAGAACCTTCTGGTTGCTAAGAACGAGAAGTGGCTTAGCTGTGAGGGGAAAATGTAATACCCTATGGATCTCACTGTCCACCAGTCCTTCTCTCAGGGTAAGACTCTAATCTTGTTCCTCTCAGACCATGATGGATGGGCCTATTTTCAAGGCAGTGCCCTGGGAGCAGACAGACCCACCTTGATCCATAGTTCTCTTGAGGGAAACTATAGGAATGGAAGAAAAGAATAAAAAACACTCTGACTCATAGCCTGGTCAAACTGTGTATACCTGGATATATGGGATTTAATCCCCGTGAACCTCAGTTTCTTAATCTGTATGTAAAGTGGGAATAAAAATATTCATTGGTTAGGATTATTATGAGGATCAGGAAAAATAACAGAGCATATGGCAGGTAGTAGGCTCTCCATAAATAGACTTATGATCAAAAAATTGTTTGTGGAGGTAACTGTTAGGTGGTAATATCATGTTCCTTTGCAGAAAGATAGGCCAAGGTGACAGTCACTTAACTGTGTGATGCTACTGGGTGCAATCTAATTTTGCCTATGGATGCAGGGAGCTCCTCAGATGTGGAGCTAATCACCATGAACTTTATATGTGGAGGCTGTTATTGAGTTTTTGTTATTTGGACATTCAGTTTTGGAAGAGACTGAAAAGTTAATTTAGATATTAAATCAGGAGAATGAACTAAGAGTCCAGGCGATTCTTGAAGTGATTTTTTTTCAGAAAGCAATTTGGTCAATGGCATAGTGGAATTATTACCATAGAAAGTGTCCAGGTTTTTATCCCTGCTCACTGAATTTTCTAGTGTGAGTAATTTGGCAAACTCTGCATTGCCCATATCATAGTTCTTTTTTGGGGGGGAGGGGTACCAGGGATTTAACTCGGGCACACAGCCACTGAGCCACATCCCCAGTACTAGTTTTGTATTTTAGAGACAGGGTCTCACTGAGTTGCTTAGCACCTCACTGTTGCTGAGCCTGGCTTTGAACTCTCGATTCTCCTGCCTCAGCTGCCTGGGGCCACTGGGATTACAGGTGAGCTCCACTGTGCGTGGAATCACATCATAGTTCTTTACAAAGTGTTTCTAACTTGCCAGGTGCAGTGGTGCTTGCTTGTAATTCCAGTGGCTCAGAAGCCTGAGGCAGGAGGATGGAGAGCTCAGGGTCAGCCTCAGCAACTTAGCAAGACCCTAAGCAACATAGGGAGACCCTGTCTCAAAATAAAAAAAAAAATAAAAAATAGGCTGGGTATGTGGTTCAGTGGTTAAGTGCCTATGGGTTCAATCCCTGGTATCCCTAACCGCCCCCCCAAAAATGTTTCTAAATGTTTATATCCTTTTTTCTTGCCTGAAGTCTGTGAGGACATGGAGCATATCTGTTTATTGTATCCTCAGCCTCTAGCAAAATACATAGCACATAGTAGTTCCATCTATTCAACATAGGTTTGTTCAGTGAACTCATGCATGAAGTAATGATTCAGAGAGTGATAGGACAATTACATAACAATACACAACTCCTGAAATATTTAGTCTTATTTACTGTTATATTTAAAATTTGAATGTATATTCACTATTTCCTCCTTGGAGCTATTTTTAATATTGAAAATTTATAACTATGTCACATCAAACAATAGGGTATTATTTGGAACACCTAAATATGTAATAGTTAGATGGTTTAAATATAATATGGTATAAAATATTATGTGAATGCATTCCATGTTTTGGAAAATTATTATACGTTGTAGGAATAGATATGGAATATGTATGTAGGAATATGTGGATAGATGACAAAGGATTAATAGAGATTGTCTCTGGGTAGAAGGGATTGTGGATACTCCTTAAATTCTTTTGCTTATTTATTATTTCTGATTCTTAGTTAATGAATTTGCCTTGCTTTTATAAGGAAGAAACATAATAAACACATGCATGGCATATTGCAGATTTCTTATATTGTACCACCTGACACTGAGTGCTTAGCTCATTTTCTGAATTTGCTCTTCTGTTTTTGAACATTAAGAGAGTGGAGAGTTCCTACTTCTCCATATTCCAAAACGGCACGACTGATTTAAAAGAGATGAGCTATTGAAAAAAGAACCCAAAGTAGAAAAGTAAAAAGCTCAATCAAAGCCAATGACCAAGGGTATTAATTTTGCAACCTGTTGTTATGTCAAATAACAGGTCTTCCTCTGCTGCAAACAGTCAAGCTAGCTTTTAGTCTCCAGTCTAACTTTTGGCTTTTCCTCCTTTGTTACATAAACACTTTATGACAATTTGTGAATGCTTAATTAATTTGTGAGTGTTCCCAAATTGTTTGGTGCATGAACTTGAGATTTGAGGTGTTTTCTGGGTGGCCATTGCTAAGTAGCATTTCTTTCTTTGCAGAGTTAGCTCCAGGAGCAAGAACTTTGCAGAGTTCCTCCTCCTTTTCCTCCTCCTCTAAACCAGTATTCTGTGGAAACAGATGTGAACAAGTAACCTTTCATTTTACCTATTTATATATTTTGTAGAGATTATCCCATTGCTTAAACATCTTTCATTGGAGCATCATGATCTTGTGGTCTTGCTAACCTCCCATGCTTCTTCACTTCTGACTGAGGCGGACACAGGTTCCTTTTTCCAAGATCAACCAACAGCATCACTATTCCATGTGGGGAACTCCTTTTTAGAGTTAAAAAGAAACCTCACCTCATTTTTGAGATTATCTGCACAGACACTGATTGACTCCTTGAGTGCCCCTGAGACCCCCCTCCCTTTCTGTTATCTGGCCTGGTGTACTCCTTCTCTAGAATTCTTTGTCTTTAGGGGATGGTACCCCTTTTCCCTCCTTCTGTGGTAGAATGGATGTGGGAAGGGGAAAATGCCTGAAAAAAAATAATATCTCAAAAGTCAGTCACCCTAAGTTTCTGAGGCTTTCTGACAGATTGCTGCTCCATGATGGTGGCTTCTGTTTTCTGTTCATTGAATTTCCTTTTGGGTTTTGAGCAATGAGCAGATAGATCACCTAGCTATCGTTTATAACCACTTGTAACCATTACTCTGATGAGGAAATGCTGTTTGTCCATCATTCTAGAAGCCCTTCCCATGTGCCCCAATCCATTCATAGCCCTCCTCACCATAAAAAACCATTACCCTCGTTTGATATCAATTGCATTTCTGTGTGTTTTAAAGTTTCACCGTCCATGTGTGCGTTCCTAGATATAACAATTCCCCATCACCCATCTTAACTTATAATATGCCTATTTAATGTCCTCTGTTCTCTTGTTCTGATCCTATTATTTACTTGGTGAAGTGCCTGGGCCATTTGACCAATAGAATTCCCCACAATCTGGATTTTGCTCTTTTGCCCCCATGGCTTAAATATTTTTCTTAAAGATTGCCTTCTTTTGAGCTCTGGCTTATGCCACCCTAACCCCTCTTCCTTCTCAGTTCTTGCCTGAATACAGTAGGGACATTATTTAACAAATGCAAGGAGGTTAGGTGACACACCATGTTGGAGTCTAGGCTGCACCAGCTACGGAACTCTCAGTACTACAGTTAGTAAATTATAACCTCTATCTTGCTGCCAAATTCCCTGATCTAGCTTCACCATCCATAACTAGTAAGTTACTGGAAGAGTTGCAGAGAGCCTTGCACAGTTCTATTTATGATTAAATGAGAAAATCCACCTACACACTTAGCACTGGCTCAATCATTGTAAATGCTTTCTCTATATTCGCTGCTTCTATTACGATTATCATTCAGAGGAGAAGACAGGCAGGCTGCATTTGTGACTGAGGCTCCAGTATACTATAACAACTCAATGTCCCTGCTTTTGTCCACTGCCTACCTTATGCTCTTCTTGGAGCTCTAGGCCTGGACCTCATGTGCAGCAATACCCAAGAGCAATCAGGATCCCCCAGTCTTCTCTGCACCACATAGCTGTGGTTGCACATAGCTGTGGTTAAATGACATAACACAAGGTTGCAGCATGAGTCATGGGCAGGAAGGTGCCCCAGTGGTGAGAAGTTTGCATTCTACTTCCACAGGCTGTTAGAACAGCACTGTTTAGGTCACCAGGGCCCTCTCTCACAATGAAGCCTCTGTTTCAGACATCACTAACCATCCCACTCTGCATCCTGGCTCTGGCTCTGTCCTTTTCTCATCAGAGCATGTTTGTTCTTCTTGTGCCTAAGTTTCTGCTCTTTATAATGTGAAACTGTGTAGTTGCTTTCTAGAGAGGCCCATGTTTGCTTCTGCAGAATCTCTGAATGCTGTGTTTAATGTGAGAAAACAGCACCTCATTGTTTACCATGTAGCAATTTCTCCATAGTGCTGCTTCCTTTGAACATAGCCAGTCCCCTTGATTAAGTTGCATTCTTTCATCTGATTCTTAAATTCCACAAACAAGCATGAAATCATTGTTATCTACAAGACGTATTATTAGGCAATCAAGCATTTTATTCAATTTCTCATATTCAACTCCTCAATTCTTGCATTAACTTCATTAAGCATTATGATGTGTTGGTTAAAATTGATGTTCTCATTTACTAATTATTTTGAATATTAGTAGTTGGGTGCATGATGGGGCAATTTTGCAAACTTTTCTATTTGCTTTTAATTTTTAGTTGCATATTGACACAATACCTTCATTTTATGTTTTTTTAAAATTTATGTGGTGCTGAGGATCAAATCCAGTTCCTCACACATGTTAGGCAAGTGTTCTACCACTGAGCTGCAACCCCAGCCAACAGACTTTCTATTTTAAATCTTTTTTGGATCATATTAAAATTTTTCATATTTTCTTCTATTACGTTTTGGTCTCAATTTTCAAGCAATTATTTTTTCTCATCATCATCATTATCATAAAGCATTGGTGGGTATGAACTATATAGAAATAAGGATTTGTTTAAAAATGGAAATGCTGAGAATTATTCACATTATGGTAGACTGCAAAATAGTACAGAGAGCAGAGCCCATTTTATTGGAAAATAATAATCCACTTATACATAAGGAAATAGAACTGAAAAAATATGTATCTAGGGGTTAAAGCTACTTGTGGATGATAGGATAAATCATAGATTTTTCTTAGATCCTTCTGCTTGTCTGCATTTTCTGTAGTGAGTCTGCATTGCTTTTTTACAAAAGGAAAAAATATGTGGAAGAAGAGGCTTGGGATGGGGTTTTTGTTTGCGTAGATGTTGTTCTCATACATTTTAGGCCAGGCTTTTCTGCTGTATTCATCTGGGTTGGTTTTCATCTTCTTACACAGGCATGAATGTCATTTCTATTGTCCCAAAATATCCTTAAACTGGATTTTGAAATGTGTTCTAATTAATCTCCCATTACTGAATACTTATGTTGTTTCAATAATTTGTTTTATCATAAACAAGACAGAGGACAAAACAATTGGCTGAAAATTAATTAAAAATACAGAAAAAAATTTAAGGGAAACCTACCATTCTGGAAAAGGATTAAGAGTGTTGTAAAGCATGTTATAAAGTTGAAAATTTGCCCAGGAATGCATCAAAAGTATGAGTTCTTGGAAATCCAATGCCTGGGAATATTCAACATTTTGACAAATGGCCATCTTAAAAAATTGCATGGGATTCAATACCTGCTGTTGGACAAACAGTGGGCTGCTATTAGTGCTGTGACGGGGAAAGCCAGGCTTTGAGCTTTTATCTCAGGTAGACTGAGGCTCAATTTGTGAGTAAAAGCAATGAGGTCCATTCACTCACCAATACAATGAGGCTATAAGAGACATTACTTACCTTGTGGTTTTTGTGAGGATTCATAGGGAGATCTTATGTAAAAATACCTGGCACATTAAAGACAAGTATGTCCTACATTCCTCTTTCAATAAATGTTTATTACCTTGAATTGCATGGATAAATAAGCATGGCACTCTGTGGGGAATATGTTTTAAAATGTGGCTTAGTTTAAGTAAATCCTCCAAAACAAATAACAAACACACTGTATAATGAGGTAGAAAAACCTTTGGCTTCTATCATTCTTAATAGAGTAATTGAAAAGGGGCAATGGATTTTAAGATTCTTTCTACTCAGAACTGAAGCAACTCAGGTGGAGAATGCAATAGAAAAATACACTGTGGGAGACAGAATTGTTTTCTATTGGTTAAGTTAGGGTGGTTGAGGTAGACGTCTCCCTGAGCCTATACAGGGACAGATTTCATCTCTGGTGGGTTCAGGGAACTGTAGTTGGTCCTGCTTGTGTCACCACTGTTTTAAGGACTTCTACAGGTGCTACAGACTTGCTCAAGAAATAAATTTCAGAGTCTTTACTGTGGGCTTTTGCCTGATGCTCATTTTATGAACAATATTGCAAAGTTCTCATGCAACAGGATTGTCACAGGGCAGGAATTTCTGTATTCCAGCTGAGCTTCTACCAAATCCCTCGATATAGTTTAAGTAGTTTATTTAAAATTGTCTGGTCTGTGACTACTGTGGCTAAGGCACTTTAAGCTGGAGATGGTACCCAGCAAGTCTTGGTCCTCAGACTGAAGAAGATAATATGGAAGGCATCTTTATGGATCAATTATGATCTCTTATTGACTGCAGAATGGAAGATTGTGTAGACTGAGACATGGGTGCATTTGGAGTTGGGTGAACAAATAGGATATTTAGAATAAATTGGACTAATTCCTGTGGGAATATCAGCCATCTATTCCACAACTGGCTGTCTCATTGCTAATCTCCTTAAAAGTCAAGCAACACTTAAGCTTTTATTTTTAAAAAGTCATGATTTACAATAATACCAAAGAGAATATTCAAGAATAGATCTGATCAAGAAGATGGAAGAATTGAACACTAAAAACTACAAAATATTGTTAAAATAAATTAAAGACACAAATAGTTGGAAAGATACACTGTGTTCATGAATTGGAAGACAATACTGTTAAAATGGTTAAACCACCCAAAGCAGTCTACATATTCAGCACAATTCCTATTAAAATGACAATGATGGGTTTTTTTGGGTAGAATTTTTTAAAAAATTACTCCTAAAATTTATATTAAATTTTAGTGGACTCTGCATAACCAAAATAGTTTTGAAAACAAAACAAAACAACAACAAAATAAAACCCAAAACAAAATTGTAAGACTCACACTTCTATGTTCTGGAATGTTCTCCAAGTTGAAGGTTTGGTCCCCATTGCAGCAATGTTCAGAGTTGAGGTTCTTGGAAAGTTACAGAACCATGAGGGCTCTAACCTTGTCAGTGGATTAATCCATTGAGGGATTAATAGCTGAGTGATCATTGGAAGGTGGTAGACATTGTGGTTTGTGGAGGTTGGTTGGTGGGATTGGGTGTGAGGGGGTTACCCTTGGGACTGTATCTTGTCCCTAGTTTCTTCTTCTCTCTTTTCTTCTGTGCCACACCCTTCCACCTCCATGTTCTGCTTTGCCTTAGCCCCAGATTAATGGAACCAGCTGACAGTGAACTGAAAGCATTGAAACAGTGAAGCTAACTAAATTGTTCCTGCTTTTATATTGTTTTTTCTCATGCATTTGTTGTAGTGAAGAAAAGCTGAGTAACGTTTTCTGACTTGAAAACACAATACAATGACTAAATAATTGAACCAGTGGTATCTGGGCATATAGACAGACATAATGAAAGGGACAGATTAGAGAGCCCATAAATAAACTCTCACATGTTTGGACAGATGTTCTTTGATAAGGTCAACAAGACCAATCAATAGAGAAAGAACAGTCTCTTCAATAAATGGGTTTGGGAAACTGGATATTGACATGAGAAAGAAAAGTTGGACTCTTACTTTACACCATGTACAAAAATTAGATTAAAGATCAAAATAGATTAAAGATCCAGATGAAAAAGCCCAAACTCTAAAGCTCCTAAAACAGGAAAGGCTCCATGACATAGGACTTGGCAATGACTTCTTGGACAGGACAACAAAAGTGAAAATAGACAAATTGGATCACATCAAACTAAAAATACTTCTGTGCATCAACGGACACAATCAACAATGAAAAGACAACTTATGGGATGGAAGAAAATGGCAAACAATATATCTGACAAGTAGTTAATGTTCAGAATATGTAAAAGACTCCCTCAACTCAACAACAAAAAATGACATAACTTGAATAGACATTTCTTCAAATATATACAAATGGCCAATAAGTATATGCAAAGATATGCAGCATCACTAATCACTAGAGAAATGCAAGTCAAACAATGAGATAGCACCTTTATGCCCATTAAAACCTAACTGCTGTTAATAAAAAAAAAAAAAGTTAACAAATGTTGGCGAGGGTGTGGGAAAATTAGAACACTTGTGCACCACGATTGACTTATAAATGTGTTCAACTGCTATGAAAAACAGTAGTAAAAATTAAATCTAGAATTACCATATGGTCCAGCAATTCTGCTTCTGGGTATTAATCCAAAAGAATTGATCACTTAGTGTTGAAGAGCTGTTTACACACCTGTGTTCATAGCAACTCTATTCACAAGAGTCAAGAGGTGAAAGCAACCCGTGTCCACTGATGGACAAATGGCTAAACAGAAATATAGCATATAATAACAATGGGATATTATTCTTATTTCCTTTAGAGGGAAATAAAATACTGTCATGTGCTACAACATGTATAAACCTTGAAGACATTATTTTAAGTGAAATAAGCTAGTCACAAAAAGACAAATAATATGATTTCACTTATACAGGGTATCTGAAATAGTCAAATTTGTAGAAACAGAAAACAGAATGGTGGCTTCCAGGGACCAGGGACAGGGAGGAAAAAGAATTGTTAAACTAATATAGAGTTCCAGTTTTGCATGACGAAAAAGTTCTGGAGAACTGATTTACAACGGAATGCATATACTTAATGTTACAAAGCTATATACTTAAAAATGGCTAAGATGGCAGATTTTATGTTATGCATGCTTTTCCATAAAAATAAAATGCCCAATTTAAAAAACAAACCAATAAACACAAAGTTTTAAGAGTAGGAAAATTTATAAAATAATTTAGAAACTTCCTTGCCACCCTATCTTAGTATGTTTTGTGCTACTATAACAGAATGGCACAGATTGGGTAATTGATAATGAGCAGAAATGCATCAGCTGACAGTTTTGGAGTCTAGAAAGTCTAACATCAGTGGGCTATCATCTGGGGAGGGCCTTCTAGGTGTATAATCCCAAGACAGAAAGCAGAAGGACGAAAGAGAGGAAGAGGAGCCCAAACTTGCCCTTTTATAACATCAGCAGTCCCACACATAAGGAAGGGGACCTGCTGGCCTAATCAGCTCTTAAAGATCCCACCACCAAATACCATCATAATGGCTATTGAATTTCCATTGAGTTTTAGAGGCAACAAACATTCAGACCATAGCACTCCCTGAACAAGTTTAACCTTTGTGTGTGCATTGTGGCATTGTCAATGCAAGCACTGATCATGTTGTAATACTTCTAGAGGATTGAGAGGTGTCCTGCTGTTTGTCCATTAGATTACTGTTCATATATCTTCTTTTATACTGTTGCTGTCTCCTTCCCCACAGTCCACTGTGTCAACTATTCTTTCTTCTCTTAATCATAGTAGCATCTCTGAGCACCACTAGCTATGCCTTTTGTGATGTATTGCTTTTAACAAGCTTGGGCGTCATCTCATCTTCTGGAGTTTTAACCACAAGAGAATAGGATTGTGCTCCATGTGAGATAGATTGCCTAAATGTGGGATGTGAGGAGCCTCCCGTAAGAGGAGTTAATATATGTCTGTCGCATTGACGTCATATTGTTTTTGCATTCTCCTGAATTCTTTTGTGTGTCCCAGATATTTGATTTTGCTAGATAAGAAGCTTCCATACAAAATGTATGAAAATGAAAAAAAACCCCCATATTTTTATGTAAATGTTTATGTGCATAATTACTGTTCACGTTCAGGAATTGAAGAACCTGGTAACATTTTATGACTGAAGATCCACATGTAACCAGAGTTAGCAGATAAGTGCCAGCTTGAAGGAAAATTACAGCTTTCAACTCACTGAACCACACTGGGAGTGTGACTAATCTCTGACCCTAGGGAGAGGACAGGGCCTGTCCCTCGCCTTCTCTATTCCCAGTGCCCCCAGGAGCAGCACCACTGAGAGTCAGTAGTACAGCTTACAGGAAGGTGGGCAATTCTGTTACACTCCTTTTTCCACCTTAAATGACTTTTAAGGAGCTTTACTGAGATATTGTTTACATTCACAAACATTACCTATTTGAGTTTATAGTTCAGTTCTTAGTGTATTTGCAGAGTTGCTGGACATGATATTTTAAAACATATTACTGTGCTTTTCTTCTGCTGCCTTTCTGAGTACCTGCCCCCCACTGCAAACAGTTCTCTGCCTGGGAGAGATTATGATCGTTGTAGGTAGAATGCAAAAAAGAAGACAGTCGCTGTTTAGATCTCAGCTGTCAAAATAGGAGTTTTAAAACAAAGTGATAGTTTTATGAGCCAGGCTATTGCCTTGAGATGGCATTTCTAAACTCTTTCATTTTCCCTTTAAACCGCTAGGCCTGGTAGAGCAAATCATGGGGTCTGATCCCTAGTACAGAGAAGATACTCTGGTGCATCTTTCATGGTTATCCATGAGGCTAAGGTCAAGAAGAAGGAATATTTAATATAGGAGAAGTCCACAAAAAAAAAAAATCTCCATTTCTGGCATGAGGTGATAATGGAGAGAGAAAAACTGAGGCAAGAGAGGTAAGTGAATCTACCACACATTCTCCATGTCACGTTACTTGGGGAACAAGGGAAGGGCAAGAAGCCAGTGGTTAGTTTGTTTGGTAGTTTTATGGAGGCATGGAAGGCAACAACAGATTCCTGCCAACCCCTCTTGGAGGAGGCCACCTTGTAGCTTGGTCAATGCCAAGATGGTGGCTCACTGAAGTTGGATGGGGAGAGAGAGAGCTGTACTTGAGCACCTCAGATAGTGATTCAGGAAAGACCCCTTGTCGCAGAAGAAGATGGTTGAATCAAGTCCCCTTGATTCTCCCAGGAGTCCTTCTTTGATGAGGATGGAGGCAGAAGTCATGGGCATAACCCCAGGGAGATCTACCCCATCACCAAGAGCCAAGGTGAGGCCAGGGATTCTTGCCAGCCTGTGACCACAGTGAGAGAAAAGAGACCACAAGTTTGCTCAGCTGTGATGGCCAGGTTGGGAAGGTACAATGATGTAGACAAGTGACACTGTCCAGAGCTGACAGTGACAGTGTGGTAGATCCAAGGGCTCCACTTCTCCTGCTTCCCCTTGCACTTGAATGAGACATGCTTTTCTCTTTGTGTACCTAGAAGCTGTCAAAAAGAGTAATAGGGAAGAGAGAGGTGGAAATCTGAGATATCAAATTTTTCAAACAGAAAAGCAGACCATCTCTTAAAAGAACCATTTAATTTATTATATCTGGTCCAGTTTTGACTAGATTGGACTCAATAAAGTAAATTTGTTACCTATCTCCAGCAATGGGAACTCATGAGGAAGGCACAATTAAATAGAGATCAAAACAAAGATACAATATCTTCTGTGTGCACCTTAGTGTCATAAAAGTAATGACACCACAAATAGCCTTAAAATAATTGCAGTCAACTCCTATATCCATGCCACTGCCACTGTCTTTGGAGAATGCAGGTGTCCAAGAGAAATATGTGCAAAGCTGGTCTTGGATCTGCTGTTGGAGGGTCCATGGTAAGTGAGTTTAGTGGATCAGTTCTCCATCTTTTAAGAGGGAAAAAATATGAGTGACAAATGTCTATTAGTCATATTGTTATGTTAAACCAAGGTGTTCATATATTCGTTCCTGCCTACAAACTCTTTATTTAAACATAATAATATAGCACAACTAATGATAAAGCAGCATTTTCACAGCTGAAGTAAGATTTGTGGACCTGAAGACCTCTTCTCCCTCACTTCCTACCCTGAGCCACCTCCATGAAGGTCCTGGCTTTTCAGAAACTTGTGGTTCTGCAGAGCACTGAGGAAGACCATTTTAAAAGTGATATAATGTGATCTGCATTAATTATGGGAAGAATAATTTAATTGCAAAAATGCACGTTAGCCTTAGGATTCTTGAGAGAAGGGCAAGGCATCCTGGAGCATGATTTAACTGAGAACATCAACCAGGGAAGTTCAAGTACTTTCAGTCAAAGAGCTACTTAGCGTCAGAGTCAGGGCGAAGACTTTCTCACCCCAGATTCCAGAACCTTTTTTATGTGTGTATTGTTAAGACAGCTAATTAAAAGTCAGAAACCAATCCTTCAGGATGCTGATTAAATCAGAATTGGAACTTAGGTTTGTTTCCACCAGCATCTGAAACTTCTAAGAAGTTCAGAATTCTTAGCATAGCTAAGAATTTCAGCATTCAGAAGCTGCTTAATTCTAAATATTTCAAAGCAACTATCTAAATCACTTGATGTTAGCCAGCCACTGTTAAATACTAAAATCCATTTTGGTGATTTAGCCACAGTGTCAACAAACTTTTAATTCTCACACCACAGTTTTTGCCCATTAAATATATTGGGCAGTGCTCCCTTTGTTTGAAGTTGTTAGCTGATAAGAATATTCCCAATTCGACACTCTGGATGTGGAGTTGTTTGATCTCCTAATACTTTGCATTGTCTTATAAAATCAATAGACTTAGTTGGTAGTTTCTGATATATGTGTTATTTCAATGCTACACGGGCCAAAGAAATATACCCGAGCAGCGGATTTCCTTCATACACATTTTCATCAGGATATATTCTGTGATGCCATCAGCCCAGTTGTATTTCAGTACCTAATTTGTATGAAATAGAGAAAGGGGGGAAGGAAAATCTATGAACAATTGGATTTTGTAATATTAGTCAGTGTCCTTATTTTTCAGGTTGATGGCACAGCAAAAGAGAATTTTAGAACGTTATTGTGGAATGTAAGTGTGATGACAGGTTTGCCTTGAAGAGTTCAATACAGTATGTCAGCTTAGCACTTAATTGTTCTTTTATTGTTTCATGTTTGTAAGTCCACTCTCCCAGGTGGAAGAGTCTGCATAGTTTAGTGGAAGACGAAGAGACCACGAAATCAATCGTAGTTTGAATATTAGCTGTGTTATTTATTTTGCCAGCTGTGTGATCTCCATAGAATTAAGAAATCTCTCTGATTCCCATTTCTCATTTCCATATTTGTAGAGCCAGGTATGATACTTGCCTTATAGGGTGTCGTAAAGATGTATGCAAGCTGAGGAAGGGGGCACCCACGTGTAATCCCAGCTCTTTTGGAGAGAGAGGCAGGAGAATCACAAATTCAAGGCCAAGGTTTGGAAATTTAGTGAGAGCCTGTCTCAAAATAAGACTTAAAAAGAAAGTGCTGGTCATGTAGCTCCGAGGTAGAATACTCTTGTATTCAATCCCCAGTACTGCAAAAATAAATAAATAAATAATGACAAAACATAGATGTGCCTAAAACAGCATCTATTTGGTTCACTGGCATTCAAAAAGTGGAAACTGTTAGATTTGGGTTTCCCAAAAGCAGACTCTGAATGGAAGATTTAAGTATAAATAGTTTCTTGATAAAGTGATCCCAAGGAAATAGCCAACAAAGTGTGCATGATAAAGTAAGGTGTCACTGAAGGTGACTGAAGCTTGATCTTGTTGGGTAACCACTGGTGTTAGAGAAGAGCACACACATCACAGCTGTCCCATCTGAAGGACAAATGACTGCTCATTTATACATTCATTTCTATCACCTCATTGTTTAAGGGATGCTGAGGTGTGGCATTAACTTTTCAGACCTTCAGACTTGCCATGTGAGAAAGAAGAGCAGCTTGTGATCAAAATAAAAAGACCACAGGCAAAAAAACAAAGATGGCAGCCCCAAGAAGCTGGCTAGCTTGCACATGGGCACATGGATGAGTCAGCTGACCAGCCACCCCACATGTCTCTGATAACTGCATTATTAGTGATGAGCTTCTGTTTTCCTAGCTCCTCATTCAGTGGTGTGCTGAAACCACCTCAGACCAGTTCCAGCTCCTGAGAGTGTTCAGCATTCAGAAATATTATAAGCCAGGTTTGTTTGTTTTTTGTCTTTATTGCTGATTTTGGTGCTGGGGATTGAAGCCAGTGTCTTATGCATACAAGGCAAATGTTCTGCCCTTGATCTACACCCTCAGCCCTATAAACCAGATGTTAAAGGGTTGGTGCTGTGAAATTAACCACAATAAGAATCTTTGCAACACAGAAACAGGCAAATGATACCATTTGTCTTTTTTAGCTGCATAGCCTTAGGCAAGTTACCCAACTTCTCTGAGTCTCAGGGTCCTCAAGTGTAAAATGGGGATGTTAATATGTAACTTGTACAGCTGTTGTGAAGATTAAATACAATAAAATATTCGAGTAAAGAGAATTATGGAATAAGGAATTTATTATGGGAATAGGACCTTAAACAAACATAGTAAAGTCTAACAAAGAAAAAGTCTCTAAGGGGAGCTGGAAATCAGAGAAAAGTCACTAATCAGCCTGTAAGAAGAACTGGCAAGGGCAGCCAAGTTGGATCTTATTGGGGAATTTGGGAATCCAGAAATGTCTGATTGGCAAACCATGACTGTGAAAGGGGTTGGAGAAAGAAAGCTATTTCCTCCATGTAGCTGCCCTGTCTGTGGCTCAACACCCAAGTGTGGAGATGAAGGGAGAAGAGAGGGAGGACCAGCCTTAGCATGCTCACATGCCTGAGTGTACCCATCACTGCATTTGACCTTTGAGGCTGGACCACTGCCACACCTCTGCTAGAACACAGAGCCGAGACCCACACAGAAAAATGGATGAGGAAACCACCACCGAGGGCAGAACTCGACCCTTTTGAGCACATGCCATGCATGCCCTGCTGGATTTCAGAACTACGATGGACTGGCTATTGTCTTGTGCTTCCCATTCTTTCCTGGGAGTTCTGTGGTGTTGCTGTGTCCTGTATCACCATTGTGCATTGTGTGTGGTGTTGTGTTTTTAGTTTGTGGGTTGCTAGACTAAGATCAACTGCAGCTGAGCAGCCTTCTTTGACTGCAGACAGATTCAGATCTGAAATCCTGAATTTCAAGCCTAATTCTCTAATGGGATAAGAGTTTTGGAGATCCTGGAATGGAAATGGGTCTATTTTGTGGATGAAAAGAAAATGGAAAATTTGTGGCTAGAGGCTGGAGCGACAGATTGCAAACATGGTTCAAATGTCCTACCAGGCAAGCACACCGCTGAGCAATGGGACATTGCGGTCAGTCAGGAGGAGGCCAGCTGTTTTCCTGTATCCTTGAATCCAGCCATCTTTGTGATTTGCTTTAACCAGTAGCATGCAGCAGGAGTGAGGTTGAGTGACATCTAATCTGAAACCTCAAGAGTCTCTGTAACTTTGGCCTTCGCTGCCTTCAAATTTGTGAGCAAGAGCATTCTAATCTGTTTGATAATGAAAGCCTCCATGGAGAGAGAGATGCCCAGCCACCTCAGTCTTCCCCATTGAGCTCTGCTCTGGGACAGTGAGCAATCTGAATACAGGGATAGGAGGAAGCCCAGAAAGACCAGCAGAACAATGCAGCCAGCATCTAAGAACGAACACATTATTTTGGTTTTAAGCCACTAAATTTGGAAGCCATTTTTAATTCAATCAGAGATAACTGACATGCCCTCTCAATAATTTATTTTCCTGCTTAATCCAAGTAAGTTTTAGTTGTTTGTGTCTTTATGGGGATATTGTATTGGATGAGTGCAGGGCTATTTATAAGAGGCTGGCCAGAAATATGACACATAGCCCTAAATAAGTGGTGACTATGATGACATGGAATAGTTCAAGATGTTCTTGAGGGGTGGATTGTGGACCATCCTTAGTGGATGCGGTAGACCCTAGAACAGGAGTTCCATGAACATCAACAACCCTGTGCCCTTAAACCCCAGTTCCCACAAATTCAAAGGGAGAATATTTGCTAAATAATCTGTATGTGCTTGTAAAGCTCTAAGGTCCCAAGTTCCTATATATAAACACTCCTTGGGACATATTCTAGATGGATCCAAACTTCTGTTTCCATGGGTCTCAGTGGAGGGGGATAGCCCATGCCAGTGTGGTTGCCATCTGCTATGGGTTATTCTGTGAGTGATTCACCTCTCCACATCAGGGCAGCACAGAGATGTGTGGGCCTCCCCCAGAGTTCCCACATTTATTACTGGAGGAACACCGTCTACCATTACTGCAGTGGCTCTGAGACAGCTTCAGAGTTTTAGAAGATTTGCTCTAATGTTACACTGAGGAGGTAGATTCTGTATGATGTAAAAGACAAGAAGGAAGATTTTGGTGGCATCATCAGCCTATTCTCGACTTCACTAAGCAATTTAGCTCTGGCCTCACATACATACTCACTGTTCAGCCATGCGTTAGCCCTGCAAGTGACAGAGTGGTCCTCTCTTCTCAGAAGACAGTTTAGACAGCTTTATATTTAAAGCTACCCCTTGGAGAGGTCTTATTGCTATTCCAAGCAGCTTCTCAGTGTTTTTTACAACCACATTTAGTAAATCCATGAAGGAGTTTTGGTGGGTTTTCTGCATCTGAGGATGGCCACATGGGAATGCCCCAGCGTGAGTGCTGAGGTGCAGAAGAACTGAGAGTAACTGCCCCCTTCTTGCCTAAAAAGTGATTTGCCAAAGCCCTAGATATGAGTTAGAACCCTAGGCACAGATGAGGCCCACATCAGAGTTAATCAACAGATCATGCAAATTAGGCACCCATTTATAGCATTTATTTAAATTTTCACTTAAATTGCTGGTTAAGTGGAATACATTTAAAATCCTGAAGTCAACACTTGAGCAAATTGGTTTTAAAACTAGATATTAAATTGCAGCATGTTGCAATTTAATACATACTTCCCAGATAATTGCTTATTGCTTTAAGAGTACAAAATATGTGTCCAAATAGTTTAGTGTGTTTGATGAGACACAGGAAGCAATATCTTCTTGCTTGCCTATTTTGGGAAACAAAAGCAGAATGTGATAATTATTAACATGGTATCTGGATTCAGGCTATCTGGCTTCGAATTCTGGCTGTCACTGCTTAGCTGTATGATTTGGACAACTCTCTTCATCTTTCTGGCTCAGCTTCCCTTTCTGGAAAGTGGAATTAATAAAGATGTTTTCATCAGAACATTGTGATGGGGATGAAATGAAGTGCTAGCTTTGTACCTAGTCCATTGTAAGTAACCATAAAATGTTCACTGTTATTATTTTGTAAGTGCAGTTATATGTTTACTTTCTTTATGCTAAACTACAACTAGAAGATCTGCTAGAAAGATAATATTACCCAGGCGGCTTGGATCTGTGGCTTGCATTATATTTCTGTTTGGCAGCATCAGCCTGAACTCTTTTCATGAAGATGGCTCTCTACACTCATTAACCTCAAGCATCCAGAATTGTACATAAGTATAATGTTATAACAGGGGGGGAAAAAAGAACACTGTGCTTATTTTGTGACAGTAACTGAGTGACCTTGAAGTTTTGGAGAACAATAAAAAACATGAAAAACTCCCATTGTCCCAAGACTGACTTAGTTAAGTGCGAAGATGGTTTTAATTTTCCTTAGTTGTAAATGGCCACAGAGTCCAAGTTACTTAGAGTATTAGTCATGGTTCTCTAATTTCACAGAATGCAGAATGACTCTTGCTTTCCAAGAGGGAGAGTTTATTGGGAGGATCTGGGAAAGCTCATGGAATTGGAGAAAGGTGGTTAATGAGATCTTGGGAAAAGCAAGAATTAAAGCAATTCCGGAGAGAGAAAATACTTGGAAGTTCCAACACAAGGAATCTTTCGTCACTCAATGGACAGTCTTATAGACACCAGGTCCTTGGGGGAAGGATGGCTTCAGTTGGAATACTAACTAGGCCAAGAGTGTTTCCAAGTAAACAAGCAAACTAAAAATGAGCATTCACGCCACTCAGCCTTACACCTCAGAAAACAGAATGAAGCTATGAGTCAGATCTGGTGTTTCACAAGTATCTATAGACAAGAAGTAAGATGAAGAATAAGTGAGGACGGACAGCTGAGGTGGCAGAGGAGGAAAATGCCGGCAGGAACTGACTCCCAGGGCAGTGGTAGTGACCAGGAGGGGCAGGAAGCTGAGTGAGTACAGCTCCCAGGAAAGGTACCATACCATAGTGCAGTAGCTATCCCCATATCATCCATAGCTGGAGCCAAAGGATGGGGATGACATTACCCAGCCTGTATGCCAAGTCTAGTTTTCTCATGGAGCCCACTGCATTAAAGGCCTTCCAAGAGAAATGCTATTCATCAGAGAAGCCCATGAGTTTTCAAGGTGAGGTGGCAAGGGGTGGTTAGAGACCTGTCAGTAATATGATAAGCATCATATATAGCTTGTCAAGTCCACTTTGCTCAAACAATTGGGGTAGCTATCTCAGAAAAACCTCTCCTGAAAAGATCAGAAGGATATCTAATGGCTGGCCTGGTACTCGTGAAAGAAAAACATTTTTGAAATTAAAAAAAATAAATAGGTTTATGGCTCACCAAGCACTCGTTGGCCACCGACAGGGAACTATTTTTGTGGCTGTTCAGAGACGGCCTTCTGAGGAGCCAGTGGTTTTTATGGACCTGGCTCTTTTGTTGAATGAGGTGACTTGGTGTTTCAGTAGGATCTGAATCATCTGATGGGTATCTCTCATGCTAACATAGCAAGATCTCATAAAATAAAATCCTGGGTGATGGGGACATGCCACCTCCCCAGAAATGTTATACAGGTATCTGGGCTCTCCAAGAGAAGAGTTGATACACAAAATGATTTTTTTCCCCTATCTTATTCTGTTCACTATTTCACCCAACTATTATTTTAGAATGTAGACATAGTGGAGCACAGAAAAGCTATCCTGTCTGTGAGCAGTGGTTGGGCTCATTCCAATACATTCTTATAGGGGAAAGAACAAAATAAATACAAACCTTCTATCCTGTTTACTGCTTAGTTCATGTTCTCCCTCTCCCTGGGCTGTATTATTGTCATTACATGTCTTTGCCTCCAATTCTTGATTTCCCATCTGAACTCCACACCGGTACCCACTTCATCTTTATGAAGCACTCTTCTCGATCCACCAGAAGTTCTAAGTGGCTTCCTACTGCCTGATCATCAGATTCCCCAGGGCCTCTGGCCTGTCTGTAAGATCAGTCTCCTCCACACCTTCTCTTTCAGCTCCTTGAGCTTTCTGGACTTACATGTGTGGGCACACATGCTTTTTTGCCATCATTCACATTACTTTTTTTTTTTTTTTTTGTACCAAGCATGTACATGGGGTTCTTAACCACTAAGCCACATTCCCAGTCCTTTTTAAATTTTTTATTTTGAGATAGGGCCTCACTAAGTTGCTTAGGGCCTTGCCAAGTTCCTGGGGCTGGCTTTGAACTTGTGATTCTGCTACCTCAGCCTCCCAAGCTGCTGGGATGACAGGCATGGGCCATCATGCTGGGCTCACATTGCTATTTATGTCACAAATGCCCCTTTATGTCTTGCATGTCCTTGCCATGACCTTTGTTTCCAGCCTGTTATCACCAGTACCTAAGAATCAGTCAAAATTTTTGATCTCCCACAGGCCACTCTTGCCTAACTTGCTCTTTTTCCAGTGTTGCCCCATATTATTATAGTGTGACTCCCGGTTCACCATCAACCCATTACCCAGACCCTGATCCAGATAGCTACCTTAGATTCTTTTGTTTCCTTTACCTCCATGTGCAGTTCCTCAGCAAGTCCTTTCAGCTTTACCACCAATTGTATCACATCACTCTCATCTCCACTGCTGATTTCCAGACCAAAGTCACCATTATCTCTTGCCTGGATCTTCTGTAACCTTCTAAGCAATTTCTCTATTTCTACATCTATCTTCTGATGGTCCATTCTCCACACAGCCCCCAGAGTAATGTTCTCTAATGTACACTAGCTCATCTTAGCCCTCTGTTTAAAACTCTCAAGTGACTGCCTGTTCTTTCATAATAAAATACAAACTGGTCCATTTCCAATCTGTCTTTGCAAATCTCATTTTTTTCCTTCCTTCCCTTTGTCCTCGCACTTGGGCCATGCTGATCTTTGTTTTTATTTCTTAAAAAGATCAATTTATTGATTATTTGCATTGTCTGTTCTTTTGTCCTGGACCAGTCTCTTTCCATTTTTTTTTTATGCCTGGCTCCTCCTCTTTCATGTCTTAATTCAAATATTTCGTCTGCAGAAATTCTTCTTCCTAAACATATCTGAAATAGCTCCTTGTCCTTATTTTATCCAGTCAGGTAATTTTCTTCAAAGCATTTATCAGAGTTACAATTATCCTAATGATTCATCTGTTTGAATTTTTATTACCTGCATCTCACATCCACCCTGTTTGAATGTAAATCGGCCTGTCTTCTTGCTCATTCCTCAGCCATAGATGCATCATGGTGTTCTGTGCATACCTGGCAGTAAATAAGCATTTGTGAGTGGCTGTATGAAAAGCCATCTCAAAAGCCACCTCACCCAAAACTTTCTGCTTCTCAGAAGCAATACTCATCTCTGAAATTTCTGTGCATGTTTTATCTGACCTCAAGGATTATACTTTATTCTTCTGTGGTAGGATTCCAAGCATTCGCATACACATCTAATTCTTATTGGATTTTGAGGTCACCATCTGTGTGTCTGATTCATATTTGAGTTTCCCATAGTACCTGCCACAAGGTCTTGCACATAGTAGGAATTCAATCAATATTTCATGAATATTTTATGAAAGTATACATTAAAAATGGATCTGCTTTCTGTGGATTTCAGCTGAGAAGAATTCAATCCTAAACGGGGACTAAAGAAATGATTTAATTTTTCTTTATCTCTTTTCTTTTTTATTCCTTTTTCTCCCTTAGCATTTAGACACCCCTCTCCAGATAAGGAAAGTTGTATCATTTTATTCTTTCATTTTGTATCTGAAGTTGCACTGTGAAAGCTGTTCAGCCCCTGAGCCTACTCTCTGATCCTCCCCAGCCACACAGCTAGATTGAAAAGCGAAGTTACCATTGCACAAAGCTTCAGAACCTCTGTGGCAACTGCCCTGTGTTGCTGTTATTTCTTAATTTTTATTTCCTGTAGTCTTCTTTTTTGTAGGTTTACTCCAGTTACCTTCTCATTGCCATGTTTATTTTTCAGCAAAAATGGCTTAGAAGTGGTGTGCTTTTTAAAAGGCATACAAACAATGTATGAGTCTGACTGTATCAGCTACGTCAATGAAATGAGGCATCCACTCTTTTGAGCTTAGGAGGGGCTCCTGACAGAAAACTTCTGAACAGAAGGATGAATCTTCAATTTTTTTTAAACTTAGATTTTCCTTTGCCTTGGTTTCCTAAACAGTTTTGTTCTAGACTTTTGGCAACTTAGGAACAGAAATTCTATATGGTTTACTTCTCTGTCTCCAGGCACCAGGCTGAGTGCTTGACACACAGTAGGCTCCTGGTTACTTGTTTATTAATACTACCCTAACTTCTCTCTCATACTTTGCTTCTCAGCCTTTCCTGGTCTAGTCTACTGAGATCTCTAGGTCTCGACCCTCAGGACTCCATTGATCTCCAGTATCTTTGCATGAATTTTCTGGAGTTCCTTAGCTTCCCAACCAGATTGCTTGGATTTATTTTGGATCCATTGTTTCTTCTTTTCTGTCCTTGGGAAGCAAACATTATTTTTCTACTGTTAATTTGTTCTTAACAATTAAAAAGCCTTGGATGGGACATTTTGCTCTTGTTGGCAGATGTTCTGATAAAAACCTAAGGCTGTTAATTATAACCTCTACCTGAGCCAACAGCATAATGAGCATACCAAGAGAGTCCATATGGACTTAGTTGCCTTCGTCGTTACCATTTATTGAGTTCTTTTACGCTGTTTCTGGCACTTTCCTAAGTCCCTTGCATGAATTAGCACATTTTGACCCTCTCAATGGCTCAAGGTAATAGCCTGGCAATTTCCCCCATTTGCCAGAATAGAAATATTTCATGGAAGTTAAATATTATGGGCTAAGTTCACAGCAGCAGATTTAGAATTTGGCCAGGATTTGCCTAGTTTCAAAGATCCAGCTTTGGAATCCACTGAGGTGCTAAAGGAAGCTTATTAACAGAATCATGGTAACCTGAGGACAGGAACCATGAGTTCACTCTATTTAGGGTTGGTGAGGCCTCACCTGGAGTTGTGCTACCCCACATTTTATAAGATAAAAACAAACTGGCTCCCAGTAAGGATCATGGGCTATCACAAACTACTGAGAAAAAAACTGAAGCAGTCTTAACTTCCCAAATGAGAAATTTAGATGAGAATTGATAGAAGTTCCGTATTTGGATTAGAGTCCTGCTGAAGAGAAGTTAGATTTGTTTTGTCTCCACATTTACTGTAAAATCCTGTATAAATAACACAAATGCATATTTGAAGTCAGTCTTGGGAGTCACAAAGTCAGTCTTTGTGACCATTCTAGCTGTCAGTGAAGTCACTAGTTTAAGAAATGGTGAGGTTTCTAAATTATTACTATTTATTGCCACGGATGTTCTAGAAGATAAGACTCCTCATTCCGAGGTCCTCCCCAATACCTCAACTTCTCCTAGAAGCCCAGCCCTTAGCCCCAGATGTCTATACTGTTTACACTTAAAATGTTTTCTTGTTGTTTTTCTCACAGCACTTGGCATTTGATTCCTTCTACTGCAGTTACTTAATCCTCCCAGCTCTTAGTCATCGAGGACAGGAACTGAGTCTAATTCTTCTTACTGTTGCTGTTTACCCCCTAATATTGTCTTGCCAATTGTAGATGTTCTTGAAGCAGAACCTACTGCTTCCTCACAGAACTATAGGACCCTGCTTATTTCAGTGTCACTACCAACTAGTGCAAATAAGTTAAACCCAATTAACCTTGAGCAAATAAGTTAAACCCAATTAAACCCTCCATACCCTAGTTTCCTCATCTGCAAAACTGAGTCATTAATTGAAATTTTTGTTCCAGTTAAATTTGTCAAATCCATTAGACTTTCAGAACAGAGCCTGGCACATAAAAGCACTATATACATGTCTTATAACTGTTCAACACTTCATTTCCCAGTGAGACTTTGGGCTACTCAAAGGGAGGCTCCAGTCTGTGTCCCCTTATCTGTTGTTTGGGACATAGTAGGTGATTGACAGATGTTTGTTGAAATGAACACATAATAATTAAGGGATGAGAGAGAAACCAGACAACTGAAGAGGTAAGAGTTTGGAAGGACCTCTAAGGTGATAAGGTCCTTCCAAAATTTTTGATTCCAAAGCCACCTTGTCTATTTTAGTGTTATTGGTATACATTAGAGTGTTCCACCTAAAACTGAATCTTTTGAGGGTAGGAATCTAGAAATCTGAATCTTTACTACTTCTTCCAGGGACTTCTAAAAGCTAATGCAGTACTTTTCTTGGATAGTCTCCCATTGTATAAATCAGGAAACTGAGGCACAGAGAGATCCTGTTAACACAGGGTCAGAGAGCTTGGGAGTCACTGGGTGAGGCTGGAACTTAGCTGTCTTAATGTATAGACTGCTGGATTATGGAGGGGAATTTGGGTTTGTCTGAAAAGGTTAGATGACGTGACCTCTAAGACAAATATACTGTCAGCCAGTCAGTCCTCAGAGAGATGGTAAAGACAGTTTTCTCAACTCTGACACCGGGAGACGTGGATATTTTCTCGTAGGAGTTTACAATCTGGAACAAGGAAGAAAACCTCTACACAGATAACCACAATGGAAAGTGACAGGGTTAGCTGCATGGACAAATGCTTACCCTGTGAGGGCTGACAGCCCTCTTGTGTCCTAAATACTATGGAGGAGTCTTACTGTCCTCACAGGGACCACTCTGGCCCCTCCCCTCATCATCCTCTTCCACAGGAGAAAACTCAAGAGCCACTTGGTTTAGAGTTTATTGCACTGGCCATGTGATCACTCTGAGAAGACCTTCCTTTGTCCTGTCATAGCTGTCCACCACCTGCAAATTCCTTTATGCATTTCTGTACTTAATAAGTATTATTGTGGCCTGCTACAGTTAGCTACCATTTCTTGAGATAGCTCATATTATAAGATAGCTAACTTTATTGAGTGCCCACTATGTATTGTTTGAAGGCTGCATCTCTATTCATTCACCTAATTATTTGCCAAAGAAAAAGGCTGCTTCTAAATGTCTGAAATAATATCGGAGGCTGGATTTAATGTTTGTGAAGTGAGAGAATTGTGCATCCTCTGAACCAAGCAAATGTTGAGTTTATGTACAGTTTTAGAAACTATGGATTTTGAGGTATTGGTGGAAATGCAGGAGTGGAGTGTTTAGGGATTGACTGGCTTTCAGAGGGAAGTGTGATTGCTGGATGGAGACAGGAGTTGATGGACGGACTTTCAGAAGTCAAATGACCACCAAAGGAAAAGAAAGAGTGCAGAGAGGGAGAGGGAGCAGAGAAGAGGAGAGAGGTGAGGAAAGTGAGAGTCTTTTCTGCATGGTCTCCTTTACCGATCCAGAGACCATGGACTCAGGGGCGCTTCCTGACTCTGTTCTCAAGTTTTTTCCAGCCCCCACCCATCTCTTCTCAAGCCCACCAGTCTGTCTTGTGTCTACTGCAAGCCAGCCAATGGTGTCTTCTTTTTGATTAGGTCGAGGCTCCTCCCTGTGAAGGCAAATCAGAGAGGTCTTCAGATAATCTGCAGTGGCATCTCAGAGGATGTTGTCACTGGTTGTTTGAAGGACAAACAAGCATCTTGCTTAATATTTAGCAAGCATCTTGCTTCATATTTAGCAAATACTTACCAAAACCCTTTAAACTACCAGGAATGGTCTGGGCGCTACAGAAACAATGGTGAAACCAGCAGACCCAAGCTCGTGTTTGCATCAAGCTTCACCTCTTCTGGAGAGACAGAGGCTTAAACAAATGCATTGATTGATAGAGGTATCACATGACACAGGGTGGTCCCTGCTCTGGAGTCAAGGTACAGTAAGAAGGTAGTGTAGAGAAGGGGTTATCGCATCATATGGTGTTGTCAAGGAAGACCTCCCCAGAAACTGATGGTTAAGAATAGAATTAAGTAGTAGTGATAAGACCAAAAGTGAAAGAGCTGGGTGAGCTTAGAAGACATGGGAAGCAGCGAAGAGGTCTGAAGCGGAAGAGATAATGGGGAAATGGTTTCATAGGGGGCTGTGGAGGTCTTTATGAGGATTTTGGAATTTAGTTCAATGAGATGAGACATTGTCAATAGTTTAAGTAGAGGAGTCATCTTGTGACATCATCTGTTTCTTCACAGGGTCATAGGGGCTGCTATGTTAAGAACAGTCCACAGGTCATGCAGAGAGTGGGTAGAGGCTGGGGTTAGCTGGGAGGCTACTGCGGTGATCCCAGCATGGGATGATGGTTTGGACTAAGTGGTAGAAGAAGCAGGCAGCTTTTGGATATATTCTTTGTGGAAGATTCTTTCATTGAAAGACTTCACAAATACCACCATATACTGTAGCAGTTATAAAGAAAGCCCTGGATGTGCACCCTCAGAGGACCCAGTAGGGCCTATTAGAGGGTCTCCAGAGGCATTTCCTAAACTGGACAAATGAAGGGGAAACAGAGACACATTATCATATCAGGCAATAGAATAAAGCATAACTATGAAGAAAACAGATAATCCAGACCCACCTCTTCATAGACTTGTCATAGTATTTTTCTCCTAATCATATGAATTATAGGGATTTCTTTAATTGATAGATGTGAAGACAGTGATGGTTTAAATCTCACTGCTATTCTGGTTGGGAGTGGGTGTTTGACATTTTTTATTTTATCTTGTGTGTGTATGTGAGAGAGTAAAAGAGGGAGAGACAGAAAGAATAAATGAGGGAGGAAAGGAGGTATGGGGAAGGGAGAAGAGGGAGAGTAGAAGAGAGATGGACAGGCTGAGGGAGGTAAGAGCTGGGGCTGCTGTTATTCCCTGGGCAATAAAGGCCTGAAATCCTACTAATGAGGTTAAAAAAGCCTTTTTCTGTGTGCTTAATAATAGCACTGCCTACTGACATAACCAGGGTTCCCAGAATAATTGCCCTCGTTCCTATTTTTAAGACCTGAAAAAAATAACAAAAAAAAAACACCCTTTTTATTTTTTTTTTTAAGGGAAAGTACCTTTGGATACAGAGCATTTCCATCTGAAATCTCAATTCTAGTGCTTCAACATTTGCCCCTAAACCCTGTCAAATCTATCCTTTCAAGTAAAAGATAAGTGAAAGTGAAGGGTGAGACCAAAATTCATCACTGGAATTCTGGATGGTTCATCCTTAGTGGGAGGATGCGAGATTGAGTCTCTGCTGCAATTCGGTCTTCCCCAAATTGGAGGCTTTTCCTGTGACAGTTGTATCTGGTGCCTTTGTGGGCACCATTTGTAGCTGTCAATAACAAAATGAAAGGGTTTAAAAAGTTGGAGAATTTTACCAGAACATTTAACTTTGAGGAGAAAATAATCTGAGGCATAATAAATGCTGATACGGTTGGAGCCCTCCTTAAGAATGGAATTATTTGAAATATGTGTATCTAGAGAGTTTTGTTTTGTTTTTTAATAGGCTATCACCATGTTTAGGTGGATTTAAGATGGAATGTACTTTGAGAGGTACAATATTGAAAAATACTGTAAAAAATTGTTTCTGTAAATTTCTGCAACCAAATGCACCTTATAAAAAGGAGAGAGATAACTGACTTAAAAAGAGAGGAGATAATATGATCAAATCAGAGCTTGTGATAAATATTAGTTGATGATCTGGATTAGATTGCCAGAATTATTTTTGTGGTGGGCTATTTTGAGTAGGCAGTAACCTTTCTTCTGAGATACAGTTTTCCATGTTGGCTTTTAGCCTTTAGTCACTATGTGGCTGTTGTATGATCCTGAGCATGAGCACATTCTGTTCCATCCTTCTGCTATAAACTGCACATGTGAAAAGTCTAAAGTTATTAAAGACAAGCTCACACACCCTCCTACTGCCCACTTTCTTTTCATCCTTTCTGAAGGAGGTAGCTGTGAGCTTAGGGAGGGGCTGTCAGGAAAACAGCATTGTTGCTACGGCCATTCAAATATAGGCTTGAAATTAGTAAAGTGATTATCTTGCCCCTTCACCCTTAAGAATAATTTATTAAAATTATGGTTAAATTGAACTAATTGCAGGACAGTATGTATACCTGAAATAGACACAGGCCTGTGTTACCAAGATCTTTCCATATGTGTGTTCAAAGATGTATGCAAGCGTGAATCAAATGTGCTGTTTGCCTTTCTGGATCTCCTCCAGCCTCCCTGATGCTAAATAGGAAAGGAAAATAGAACCTTCTTCCTGTGCAGATGTTGACATTTAGTTCACGAAGAAACTGACCAAGAACTACATATACCTAAAGGAAGCGGGTACTTATGTTTAGAGAAACATGCTTATGCGAGCTAGTCTTTTAGGAAGGAAGCAGATAGCTCTCTCTGCCTTTGAAGATTTCAATATTTACTTTCTTTAAGATGAACAGATGATCCCTCTCAGTTTTTTCTGTAATTCAGATACATCAAATACAGGATGGAACTTTATAAAATTCAATTTGGTATTCCATTGCAGAAGTGCATTATTGCTTCCTTGAGGAAAACAATTTGTGTATGGCCAGGTACCATTTCCTTTACTTCTGCACAGAATTTCCTCTGAGGACTCAGAAATGCTGAGTTAACTTGCTTGAGGAAATGTAGGTCTAAGCTTGCTACCTCAGTTGTATGATTTGTCTACTCAGTGTACCAGATTCTGAAAGAACAAGTATACTTTATACTTCAAAGGGCTACTTATAGAATACAGGTGGTGTTGATTCCAGGTAAAATTTGAAGGGCTCTTTTTCTCCTTCCTCTTCTCCAAATTCCCAACTCACAAATTCCCTCTAGCTCACACCCTGCTGTGGAGGAAGAAGGGATGTATCTAAGGAGAGGATCTGATGGCAATCATTGGTACATGTTTGGGAATACCAGAAAACATTCTACTCTCTTTTAGGGATGATAGTTTTTTAGACCATCTCCCTAATTATAGAAGACATTATTTTTCAACTTCATCACCATTCATTCAGCATGGAGAATGTTGCATACAATGGCACCCTTCCTGATCAAACCTGAAATTATAGTGAACAGGGGTCATTCACTCCATGTGCTAACTCAGCCTAGCACATGTAATAAGGTAGATTTACTTACCCATAAACCATGAGCTTTATGAAATTTCTTTATCTCTGTCATGCCATTGGGTATCATAAGAAA
The DNA here is from genome assembly GCA_004024805.1 of Geosciurus inauris. Classification (NCBI taxonomy): domain Eukaryota; kingdom Metazoa; phylum Chordata; class Mammalia; order Rodentia; family Sciuridae; genus Geosciurus; species Geosciurus inauris. The sequence goes on from PVHX01007593.1 coordinate 78,426, forward strand.
TTGTTGATTTCAAGGCCTTTAATGGCACCTTCATGTATTAAAAGAAGGTATGCCACTTGGAGCTGGGGAAGCGATCCTGTTTCTTTTCCTTTTCTTTCTTCCTGCTTGTGTTTCATTGTGTGAACTAAACAGATTACCTCTCAAACACAATTTGTCTGTGTGCTTCTAGGCAATATTGATCAGCAAGAGATGGTTCCAAATAAGAAGAGTGCTGTTCTTGTGGATGGGGTTGTATTGAATGGCCCTACAACAGATGCAAAAGCTGGAGAAAAATTTGTTCAAGAGACCTGTAAGCTAATAATGGAAGAGGTGATTTTGAAAGCTACAGATATCAACGAGAAGGTAAAAATAAATACCTGTACGAAAATATGGGCACAGTGGTGCATGTCTGTGATCCCAGTCATTTGGGAGACTGAGGCAGAAATGGGAAAAATAGGTCTTTCCCATATCTATGTGGCTTTATATAAGGGAGATGAACAACAACAACAAAAAAATACAGGCTTTTTTTCTCCATGTTCCCTTGTCTCAAGGGATGATGTCCAGATACCAATGTTTGGGTCATTTCCCTCCCTGATCCCCCCCCAGTATCTGCTTTCCTTGAGGATTGACTTCTGTCAACCTTCATTGGTTGCGAGATCAGCTGGAACTCAGGGCCTACCAGATAAGGCCCTGAAACACAGTAATGAAGCTTCCTGCCCTTGGTAATAATATGGATTATAAATAATCTGCTGCTATGATTCCTACACTCTAAAACACACTTTTTTCTCAATTTTATTTTATTTCCCTTTCTTCCTCTTTCCTTCCTTCCTTCCTTCCTTCATTCTTTCCTTCCTTCCTTCCTTCCTTCCTTCCTTCCTTTCCTCCTTCCTTCCTTCTTTTCTTGTGCTGGGGGTGGAACCCAGGGCCTCATGCATACTAGGCAAGCACTTTCCAACTGAGCTTTATCCTCCAACCTCTCTCTATTTCATTGTAAATATCTTTCATATTGCTATTGAAAATCAATTAGAAGGTTGAAAAGACTGTGAAAAATCCTTTTTATTAATCTATTATTCCTTCACAGAAGCTTGTTTGAGCTTAGACTAGATATCTTGGGTTATTAAATCTGACCCCTGGCTGATACCAATTACTTATGTAGGTTTGAAATACAGGCTCAAATCCAGGCTCAAATTGTTACTAGAACTACTACTAATAACATTGGCTCTCAAGAGTGTTTATGCCATGCTAGGTACTGTTCTAAATACTACCCCATATGCATTTGTGTATTTAATCCATAATGGTGGTTATCAGGCTGGGGAAGACAGGAGAGGCAGGCATGGGGAAAGGCTGGTCAAGGAGTGTTAAGCTACAGTTAGAGGAGAAATAAGTTCTTTGGTGTTCTATTACCCAATAGGGTGATTATAGATAATGTACCATATATTTCAAATAGGCTAGAGGAAAAGATTTTGAATGTTTCTGTTACAAATAAATAATAAATTGTTGGTGAGACAGATATACTTTTCCTGATTTGAACATTATTCAATGTATACAGGTATTGAAATATCACACGGACCCCCAAAATATGTACAATTGTTAAGTGTCAATTAAAAAATTAAAATTAAAACTAAAAAAAAAAACAACTAAAAGACAGGTACTATTTACTATCCCATTTTAGTGATGAGGAAGAAAGTTAGGCACACAGGGATCAAATATATTGCCCAAGATCACCCACTAGTGAGTATCTGGAGCTAAATTGCAGACAGTCGGGCATTAGAGTCTGAACTCTTAACTTCTCCATATGCCTCTAAAAATCATTAAATTACCTTTTATGACACTGATCACTTTTCATGTTGGAATTGGGTTACTAACAAATAAGTGTATCGGAGAGACCCTCCCAATTACATTAGCAGGAAATAAAACTCATACTAAAAGGATTTTGAATGTGGTGGCATTTATTCTGAATTTTTGGTCACGTTCATTTGAGAAAACTAATAGAAAAGATTAATATAACCTATGAACTTAGAATTTTTGTGTTCAAGGCCAAAGTGCTGATGGTACTTCTTATGCATTCAAATTATATATTTATAATTGCATATTTTTAGTCTTCTCTGTATTTTGTGAAATACTGTGGACCTGGTTTGCTTTGGAGCCCACTGCTCCTCTGGCAAGTGTGTTTTTAAATTGGCCTTTATTCCATCATTAAATATTAACTGAGTGTTAGCTACTGGTGAGGCATTGTATTGAGCCCTGGAGGATACAGAGAAACATAAGATAAAGACCCAGCTTTGAACAGAATTCATAATCTAATCGGAAGGATAAATTTTCATTGGAAAAAGAGAAAAGAGGTCCCAGTGAAAATGTGATAAATGCTGTGAGTTTAGAGAAGACTTTTGGGATTCACAGAAAAATGGGAACTTTGAGCTTTGATGCAGAGTATAAAGTTTGAGTAAGACTTCGGTGGGTAGAGAGAAATCTAGGGTGGGGATGCTCCTTTCTATGGACATTAAAGAAAACAGGAAGGTAAACACAATGGAAAGAGTACTGCAAAAAGGCAGGTGCAGTGGTGCATACCTGTAATCCCAGTGATTTGGGAGGCTGAGGCAGGAGGGTCACAAATTTGAGGTCAGCCTCAGCAACTTAGTGAGACTCCATCTCAAAAAAAAAATAGAAAGGGCTAGAGATGTGTCTCAGTGGTAAAGTGCCCCTGGGTTCAATGAAAACAAAAGCAAAAACAGAAACAAAATAGCAAAGGGCTTTTTTCTTTGTCTGGAAAGAATGGCTCACACCAGGGTACCAATGGGAGTTGAGGTGAGAAGGAGGCTTATGATCTTAAGTTATTAATTAAGGAAACACACACATGGATCACAGTATGGTAGATGTGCAGAATGTCCATCCATGTGAAGTTGAATTGAAAGCATTTTGGGGTTGGGGAGGGAGGTAAAGTTTTTATACCGCTAACTTAACCTTTATCTGAGATTCAATAGGGCACCATTAAAAGGTGACCTGCAGGTACACTTGGTGAGATGATTACTGATAGTGCCCTCTCTAGTAGGCATTCTTTCTCAGCCACTTTTTTAAAAACTTGATTTATAATTTATATTCAGTAAAATTTATCCCTTTTGTTGTGCAGTTTTATGAACTTTGACAAGTCAAGCAACCATCACCACCATTAAGATATAGAACAGTTTCATCTCCCTCCCAACTTCCCCATTCCACTCTATAACCAACCACTCTTGGCCCCTCTTGGCTCTGGAAACCACTGGCCTATTTTCTGTCCCTATAGTTTGTCTTTTCTGGGATGTCATGCAGATGAAATCATGTCAGAAGTAGCCTTTTGAGACTTGCTGTTCTCCCTTATCAAAATTCATTGGAGACTCATGCATACTGTGAGTGTATCCACAGACATTTCCGTGGGCTGTCTCAGGCACTGTGCTATCTCCCTTCCGGTCATGGCTACACCATCGGTTTAATTTCATACTTCTTACACAACTTGGTATTTCCCCCACCTTCCCATCTCGCAGGCTTCTCATTCCCTGGCTATTCCCTGGTCTCTCTTCTCCCCACATCACAAGCAAACTTTTTTTTTGTTTTTTTTTTTAAGATTGTCTACACTCCCTCCCTCCATTTCTTCACCTCCTACATCTTCACTTTGCCACAATCTGGCCTCCGCCCCCACCTCTCTAAGTCACGCTGCTCTTGCCAAGAACACCTCCTTATTGATAAATTCTATGAACACTTCTCAGTCTTTATCTCATTTGGCATCTCAGCAGTCTTTGGCAGTAGCCACCATCTTCTCCTTAAAACATTCTTCATTCTTGGTTTTGGTGGTGTTGAATTATCCTAGGATTCCTCCTTTCTCCCTGGCCTGTTCTCCAGGGAGGTGAGCTCCTGTATCCATCATACCTTAGATGCTCCTGTGCCTTCTCCTCTTCCCTGTAGGTTCTCTCTGGGCTGAGACATCTGTCCACTACCATATAATTATAGTGTAGCACGGAACTCTGACCCTGATCTTTAACAAGAGCCTCAGATTGATATATTCCTTTTGGGTGTTCTGAGGGTGCCTTAGACTGAATATGCTCAAAACTCATCATCCTCACCCTACTTCCAACCAGACCCTTCTCTGGCTATCCTCATTGTCACCATAAGATCTTGTGTCTAAGACAGAAACCTCAGAATTCTCCTTGACATGTCCCCTCATTTACATCCTAAACATCTAACTCATTTCCAAGTTCTATGGATTCTGCATTCTAAATACTTCTAGAGACCATATACTTTTTTTCTACAGCACCTTCCTTTATCTAGACAATCACCTCTCTTGCCTGATCTATTATAGTTACCTCCTATTTCCAATACATTTGAAATTTCCACATAGCAACTAAAGCTATTGTCTAAAACACATGTGACCATTTCCTTCCCCTATCCTGGACATTTCAATGGATTTCTCAGAGCCAAGTCAAATTCAGTAGTAGGTCTCATAAGCCCTGCCATGATTTAGCCTTTATCTATCCACTTATTCATCTGCTTATTCAATACACCTGTATTGAGCACCTCTTCTGTAGTGAGCTCCATGTTACTTGTTTGGGATCAGTGAATGAATAGATGAAGGTCTCTGCTCTCACGAAGATTATGTAGGTCATCATAAGTGAGTAACACAGTATGCTGGAACATTAGAAATGCTGTGGAAACAAGAAGAGTAGAGAAAGGGGGATACTGATAGAGATTGGGCAATGGACAAGTAACTTGATTCAGTTCTTCTGATATTTTGTGTCACAACTGCGATATCGGTTCCTCTGGGAAATCTTTGACCATGAAAATCTAAGATGGGACCTCTCCTGTGTCCCAACAATATCTGCATTACTCTCATAGCTCTTTTAGGGCTAAAGTAGGGTAATACCCCTAGGGTAATACCCATTTCCCTGGTAGCTTCATAAGGGTCAAGTTGATGCTTCTAACATCTTCCCCATCCTGGGCTTCTACCATGCTCAGTTCATCACATGTTGTTGCTGAATCTCCAGGTGTGTGAGTGGCAGCCTCCCGAACAACTGAAACAACTTCTGGATTTGGAGGTGAGAGACACAGGTGAGCCACAGGACCGGCTGTTGAAACTCTGCCAGGATGTCATACGCTTCAGCGTCAAAACAAGTAAGAACCTCAGTTTACTTCCTTGAACTGTACTTCTGACAAATTCTTAGATTTTTTTCTTTAATTTTATTTATTTAACTTCTTAGATTTTTAAAGCATTTATTTACCTCTTAAAAGAGCAAGTCTGATAAAGTTTTGGGGATGAGAAACCTAGATTTGAAAAAAAACAGTGGTCATGATGTTTTCACAATGGTTCATTTAATTCCTAATCCAGATTCGTTGTCAAGTTCAAAGATAATAGGAACAATTTTGGTGTTGGTTTTTTAATGTAAATATTATCTATTCCTTGCCAATTCCCATCTTCCATCTGTAAACATGACCATATATTTTTATCACTGCTACTTATCATTTCTTGAGTTGATCCAAACTAGCAAATGATGTTTTTTGATTCTATGAATTTGCCAAGGGATTTTAAGTCTTTATGGCTGGTCTGGAATATGCAAAAAATATGTTCAAGAACATATCTATAATATAAACAGGAAGAGATTTATCTGGAAGACACTGATTAACTCTTGGCAGTTGCTAATTGCTAAATTATTTTTATCAGATCTGACAGGATCAAAAAATGAAAACCTTCAGGCAGATATAAGCAAAATGAATGTGTGGCAAGTTTTGCTGTGATTGTTCCACAATAATGCATAGCCACTGTGATCTGTTGCAAATGCAGTGACTTGAGGTCAGTCCTACATGGAAGCACTCTTCCAACTTGACTATTAATGACTTATACACTGAATGAGCAAGTTTCACAAGTGGGAGAATGACTTTCCAAAGTATGCATTTCTCTGTGTGATTGTGAAGGTAATCCGGTGTTGAAAACCAAATAGGCATAGTATGCTTTGTGAATTCTGACACTGGACTAAATTTAGTGGAAAGAACATAATAAAATCCTGGCTAAATATAATTGGTTTATATTCCCTTGGGAAAGTCTGGTGTATGTATCAAAAACTCAGTTAGCATTTCAAAAGCAGAGATACATATCTTATTATTATAGTGCATGTCAGAAGTGTAGAATGACATTTAATGCAGTAGATTTTTCAGTTTACTGGATATTTTCCATAATGTTACCATGGAAATCAATCATAAATTAACACAGAACTAAAAAAAAAAAATCCTATTAAAATTACTTGTAGCTATGTCTGGTTTCCTTTGCCAGATCAGAGGAAGTTTTCCATGTTTTAATTGAAAAGACATTTTCTTTTGAGATCTTTTTTTATTGAATCCCTAGTTTAAAGAAGAAAGAAGAGCATTCAAGCTAAATTGTGTAAATTGTAATGAGGGGTCACTACTAAAATGGTTCCTGAATACCTAAAATTAGAACTGGACCTCCTGCCTCTTTGTTCTTTGTCCCGCTGAGCTTCCTATGACTGATAATGTCAAACCATTTAGCCTGGTGTTTGGTGTGAATATCCACACTATGTTAAGCCAAGAACCTTTTGAGACTTTTCATATGAGAAAAAAAAAAAAGTGGAAAGTTGGAACTAGATGTTGAGTCTTAAAGGAGGCTGTGTTTGAAGTCAGTTGAGTCAGAAAGTGTATGTACGCTACACGATGAGTCACATCTCCATCTATGTAATGCCAGCCACACCATCCAATATGGAAAATGAAAAGGTCCCTCACAGCCTGTAGCCTGAGATGAACCCTGTTGGTGAATGAAATATGATTGAAGTGAGGGAAGTCAACCTTGATATTATTAGGAGATAAAGGTAGCAGGCCATGGTACTTGAACAAACATGTTCAGATCCATTTCTCAAGGGTTGGAGTTGGATGTGGATGATCAAGAGCAGGACATCATCAGAGCTCTTAAGACAAGGCTTGAGTTTTACTTAGCAACATTGTGAAGTAGAGAGGGTGATGAGACAGGTCTTCAACATTGCTCTCCTATGTAATCATCTTTTGGATGTCTTTTAATACTGAAGTATAATTCCTATTGGATAAAGTGTATAAATCTTACATGCTCAGCTCAATGGATTTGCACACATCTGAACATATGAAACCACCACCCAGGTCAGGATTTAGGACATTTCTAGCACCCAGAGGCTCCTCAATCTCCTGCTTAGTCAACAGTTCCTTCCCCAATGTACCCAGAGTTCTAATGCCTCTCTCCATAGGTGCCTTTGCTGATTTCTTATAAATGAGATCATGCTATCCGTATTCTTTTGTGTCTTGTCACTTTCATGGTCTGATTTATTTCTTATTATTATATTGATACTTTTCCTTTTGATTACTATATATGTGAATATTTTGTTTTAAATTTACAGACCACCCAAGATTTTTCAACCAGTTGTATGCTGGACTTGATTATTACTCCTTGGCAGCCCGATTTATGACAGAAGCATTAAACCCCAGCGTGTAAGTGTCATGTTACTGGAATTTCCCACCTAACAAGGATAAGAGATGTTTTCTAAAACAGATGCAATTTTATTTCATGAATTTCTGTTTAATGGTTTCTTTTATCATAAATCATGGAATGATACCAGTGTTCAAGGAGCTGTTTGATTTGACCAATGGTAAGGCAGGTAACCTCCATGTTACCTTCATTGAACAGATGAGAAAATGGACTAAGCAACTCCTTATTCATTCTTGCATGCAAAACCATCTGTGCTCAGTGACAAAGAGACTGAATAGAAATAAACCTCGACTCTGTCCTCATGAAGAATAAAATCTGATGAGAGAAGAGCCATGCTAGTCAAAAATGGCATTAATATAAAATGCAAACTCGTCTTTGCAGGAGAGGTGCACAGTGTAAATGGGGAAGTTTTTTTCTAGTTGTGAGCTTAGGAAACTTTTCTCTGAAAAGGTGACAGCTAAGAGCTGAAGAACAAGAAACAGTTAACTGGGTGCAATGGAAGGAGCTGGCTTCCAGTAGGAGGAATTGCACGTACAAAGGTCCTGTGGTGGGAGCAGCATGACATACTCTATGAATGGAAAGGTCAACGTGGGCGTAGCTGACAGAGCAACAGGGAGTATAGAGGATGATAAGATGGGGGAGAGACAGAAGCCAGACATGCAGAGCTTTGTAGAGTGTGTTCATGAGTTATTCTAAATACATTGGAAAGTTCTTGAAGGTTTCTAAATCACTGGGTGACATTTGCGATTAAAAAGATTGCTCGAAATTTGGAGAGCGCCTTAAAGGAGATCAATTAGGAAGGCATTTCCTTAGTCAGATGAGAGACAATAGTAGTTTGGACTTAGGTGGAAGTAGAAGGGATAGAGAGAAAAAAAATATGTTTGGGAGATAAAACATGAAGGACTGGATAATATGTTGGATGTTGGAAATAAGGACAAAGGGAAGTTTCTAAGGTAATGCTTAGGTTTCAGGCTTTCATAGTTGGTTCATAGTCATGTCACTCATTGATACAGGAGGCTTTGGGAGAGGGGACCGATTTTCAAGTACACAGTGGAAAAGCCAAGATCAAGAATTCAATGTTCAATTGTGGGTATTTGAGTTTACCGTAACTTTGAGTTATCCAAGAAGATAGACCAACTAATCTGGGGCATATATGGGCCTGAAAGTCTGGTTATCGATAGGAATTAAAAAATTGTTGGTGAAATTATAGTAATTGGAATGAAGAGTGGGTATGGATGAGATTACTGAAACCAGTGGCTCTCACTCTCCACTGCCCATTAGTCAACCTGGAAACCATTAAAAAAAAAAAGTTGATGCCTGGATCCTAACCCAGACCAATTAAAAATGAATTTCCATAGGTGTACCCCACATAGGGATATATTTGCATGTGATTTTAATGAGCACCCAGGAGTGAGAATTTCTGTCATGAGGAGAGAGTATAGAGTAAAGAGAGAAGGAGGCTTTCTTCTGGACTGGACCTTAAGGGTATCTAACAATTAATGATTAGGAGGACTCAGATCAGCCCCCAATGGAGAGAGACCAGGAGAAAATCAAGGAGTAATTATGGGAAGCCAAGAGGAGAGTTTGTCTAGGGTCATATGTTGTTGGGCTATTAGCTAAGACAAAGACTGACCAGTGTCCACCCAGTTACCAAGTGGAATCATTGGGTAACCTCAGAGATGTTTGGTGTAGTAATGAGAGCAAAAAACATTTACCATGGGCAGAAGAGAAAGCAGTACATGAGTTGGAAAAGACAGTAAGATTACACAATACTCTGACCCGGCGTGGTGGCACACGCCTGTAATCCCAGCAGCCTGGGAGGCTGAGGCAGGAGGATCATGATTTCAAAGTCAGTCTCAGCAAAAGAGGTGCTGAGCAACTCAGTGAGACCCTGTCTCTAAATAAAATACAAAATAGGGCTGGGGAAGTGGTTCAGTGGTCGAGTGCCCTTGAGTTCCCCATTACCAAAAAATAAAAAAATAAAGATTATGCAACTCTTTCAATCCTTGGCTATCATAGGTGTTTAATCTGAAAAACTAAGAAAGTTTTATAAGTGCTAAACTGCTGCTAAACTGAACCATCCATTCAAAATGTGGCCCATCCTTCAGTGTGTTCTTTTTCATCCTTTCCACATGCAAGACCTTTCCCAGGTGTATAGTTGAGTTAATTTTCAATGGTACATGTAATACTAACTCTTTGTTACAAAAAAAATTGAATGATTATTCTATTAATATTTTAGGTACACCTGAACATATACGTGTTTTTTGCACTTCTAATGTGTGTGTAAACAGTTCTCATAGTGTGGTTGAAAACAGAATCTATCTTGTTTTTTAAATGGTGTAGTATTTGTACAGCTCTTGGCATGTAGGTAAGTGATACAGAGTAGATATTTAATGTTTTTGCCTCCATTCCAAAGCTTTCCCTTCCAGATGTTAAAATAATTGCATCAAATTCTGTGACTATAAATCTAAATGAATCTACTTAGCCTACATATTTAGAGTATACATTTATTCAGATACAATCTAATGTAATCACCTAATTGAGTAGGAGATTAGAGATGTTTAGTCATCCTCAAGTTATGTAGAGAAAAAAAGAAATTCAAACATTACAAAACAAGGTGCAATAACTGATGTCATTTGGATTGAGTGGATGTTCATTAGGGAATTAACTTATCATGAACATGAGTAGCTGGGAAAGTGGGGGAGCAGGATGCAGGAGCGAGCATGGATAGAAGTCAAGCTGCTGTGCAGCTTCAATGATGATCTCCACTCAGAGATCTCTGGAGTGACCAGTCATTAAGGATGGGCTGCCATAGGAAGTAATGTGATCTGGAAGAGGCAGCTCCCTGCAGCTAAGGCATTCCCTGTCAAGGCTGACATCTCAAGTCTTTCAAACAATAGCATTCCAGACTAGAGCTACTGAGGAGGGATCTGGATAGAGTTTGCAATGAAATTGCAAACACAGTAAGAGATGTTCCTCAGAATACTTCCCATCTGTATTTGTACAGAGAGTGTGGTGGAGGAAACTGCAGTTAGGAGTGGCTCCATGTAAAACATCTAGACCTGTTGGCATACTCCTGGTAGTAACCTAATGAAATCTGGTTTCCAAGACAATGGCTTTTCTTTAACCAACATCAGGATCCAGTGTAGCATACAAAGTATCCAAATGTTGACACACTATTGCCCATGGCTAATACCAAGAATGTCAGTACCCTGCCTTGTTCTCTCTTCATGGAATTGAAGGTGTCTTCTCAACTAAGGCTGCTGAAATGGGTTGCCTGTCCTCTAAGCCACTGGCTCCTGACATACTCACCATGCCTGATGTTATCACTGAGGGAGCATTCTTTATTTCCAATATACAAATTTCCAAAGATAACCTACGTCTCAGAATCCACTTGGTTTAACAAAACTCTGTGCATTTCTTGGGACACCAAAGGGATGTTTTGACTCTAGTCATAGAAGTGAAGTGTTTTTTATATCTATCTAGTTATACGTATGAGGTGTCCCCAGTGTTTCTGTTAGTGGAAGAAGCGGTTCTGAAGAAAATGATTGAATTTATTGGCTGGAAAGAAGGGGATGGAATATTTAACCCAGGTGAGTACAATTAGTTATTGCCGTCACCCTTCCATTATGAGCATCTAAAATTTTATTCATTTGAGGAACAACTCCCTGCATATTTACATATTACAGAAAGTTGGATATTAATGATGCTACTTGGTAAGCAAATAGCTGATGCCTTTCTCCAGAGTGATAATATTTTGTATAAATGCTAGATAAATGACATACATACTTAACAAATGAGATGTCTAGAATTTATGTCTAACATGAATGAATTTGTCTACTGTTGGGAATTTGGAAAGGCAATGATAAGTCCTCCAAATTTTTAAACCAATTTTACTAGACAAAGTTCCTAAAGTGCATTTGTTTATCCTACAATTCTTTTTTCGATCCACAGATGAGCACATATTTTTATTTCAATTTTCTTTATCAGGTGAGAGACAGAAAGAATATTACTAATTATGTGGAGACTTGGGCCAGACATGGTGGTACAAGTCTGCAATCCCTGCTACTTGGGAGGCTGAGGCA
>PVHX01007594.1:0-90005 GCA_004024805.1 Geosciurus inauris
TGGTTGGACAGGTTTTAAAAAATATTTTAAAATAAAATATTAAATCATTTTTAAAGTTAAGTTTAACAAATATTTTTTATATCCATGATAATTTGGAGAAAGATCATAAGGCTAAAATCCAAAGATTTTGCCATGGCATTCTCCTAATACTTGGAGTTCACATTTAGTTTCAAAAATACTCCTGTTAAGAAATGATTAGAAGAAGTTGCTTTAGGTTACTGATTTTTCTACTTGCCTGTCATACTAATTCTTTGAAATTTAAAGCATCAAGTAATCAATGACCAGAATTTAGTTCTTTGATATTAGACTTAACTATGTTTGTTTTATTTTTCAAGAGTAAGAACACAATGAATTCAGGTTGGAATAAATCTCTGTTGAACATAATTCTCAAAGTTTTTTTTACTGTTGTTGAGTCCATTTGTTGAATTGGGTCTTTTAAATGTATATTGTATTTCTCCAAGAACTATCCCAAAGATACTTTGAATCATTTTTTTCCTTCTAAATCTTTGTACTCTATCCGTTGGGATATTTTATATTTTTAGAAGATACAGGGAATAATTATATAATAGGCATCAGTATATAACTTTTGGTAAGACAATCTACCTTAAGTATGTGTCCATTTGGTGAAGTGACTGAGGTGTTATTTTGAAACTACAAAAATAATTTGATAATTTTATTATATTCCCCCATAGTGCTTAAGTGTGAGATTTGACAAAACTAGTCAAAAAATACACTTGCAGTTACTTAAATTTCACTTCACCTTTCATGTGTCAAGATTTTTTCATTTCTGTAGCACCCCTTCGTGGTGTCATACTGACACCCTGTGGCTTTTTAGAGGAATGGCAATTGTATTTCTTGTGGATGTTCCTTTCTCATAGGTGGACTTGCTGTTGGGCTCTTCCTTGTTATTACCCAACTATTACGATGTTTCATGGGATTTATTGTTGTTCTTGTTGTTAAGATATGTTTTTAAAAACAGTTCAAGAATGTGTTGCTGCATCTTGTAGTTCCCCTAATCTCTTCAGAGGGATCAAATCTAAAGATGTACTTCTTGATCTCTGTTTTAGTGAAGCATGGTTTTTATTGATCATGGAGTTACATTGAGAAGCCCCATCTTTTACTGTGATTCCTCTGAATTTTTTGTTGTTGTTTTCATATTTAATTTATTTATTTGTTCTATTTAGGCTTACATGATAACAGAGTGCAATTTTATTCATTGTACACAGATGGAGGATAACATTTCATTTCTCTGGTTGTAAGTGATATCAAATTGCACTCTGTTATCATGTAAGCCTAAACAGAACAAATAAATAAATTAAATATGAAAAAACACAAAACAACACTACAAAAATCCTCTGAATTTTTTTATTAGAATGATTGCCTGAGGAATGGGAGAGAATGAAATCCAAATTATATAATAAAACCACATTCTTTTTGATGTTACCTTGCTTTCAAAATGTAAAAGCATTAAAATCTTAAGTCTTTATATTCTCATATAGATAACACTCAAAAACTTGAAATATAATATCTTAAAATTTTTGAAATGAAAACACAAAAGTTTTTTACTCTGGATAAGATATTTCTTCCACCTAGGCTGTTATTCTGTCTCATGTTACCAAGAGATGTTAAAGAGATGGTCAAGCCAGTTAACACTCAGTAGATAGGAACCCAGTCTTAGATCCCTTTTTAACTTTACTGACATTATGGATCTGATAGTCTTTAATTTATCTAAATATGTGTACTCTTGAAATCAGTCATAACTTTCATAAATTTACAATTCATTGGGTAAAACAGTACTTTTATTGTCCTTAATGTAACTCTAGTGGCATGCCTCCTTATTCCAGCAAATTAAAATTTTGTAATAAGTCTATGTTTATCTCATCTTTACTCATCGTAGATTTTGATCATATCTCTTTTATGCTTTTGTCTTTCAAACTGAAGAATATTAATATATTTGGGAAGCTACCAATTTCTTTTGAGCTTTGCATACCTATTATTTGAATCATTTCCAGCTCCATTATGCTTTCTGAAACTAGTTTCGAAAATTGGTACTTTGTGTCATATTCTAGATGAGAACTCAAAAAGTGTCCTAGTTAATCAAAGTTTAGTCTCTTTAAAAATGGTATTAGTTTTACATAGGCTTAAATCGTTAAAATTTGCATTCCTTAATTGGTTATAAAGAAGCATTGATGCAATTATCTTTTTCACTGTTTTCCTGTTTTATAAATCTTATGATTAGTTGTTTTGATAAAATATGTGTGGAAGATGATAGATGTTTTTATAATGTTTACATGAACATTATAGTCTTGAAATAATTTAATTGTTGCTAATACTTTTTTAGGGCTTAGAAATCAAGATAGCTAAATGGAACTTGCAACTGAAGACAAATAAGCATGAGACTGTAGCAGTGAAAGAGGCAAGTAAGCAAAAAACTATAGCTCTAAAAAAGGCATCTAAAATTTACAAACAAAGGCTTGAACATTTTACAGGAGATATTGAACACCTTACTTCTCAAATTAGAGATCAGGTAAGCATATACTTTCTTTTTCATAGATTTATGTACTTAATTTATGTCATTAATGCCATGATATGTAATAATTTTAATCTACTTTTAATACTACTGATAAATGGGAAAAACTTTACTTGTCCCATTTGCTTTTATTCGGAAAGATGACATAAAATATCCAAATTTGCATATTGAGTTATATCAGCATTTCTTTGGGAACTTTACTTACAGGAATTGTTAAGTATATCCTACACACATGCACATAAAGCTTCTGTGGTCAACTAAGGGTAAGGCTTCACACATTTCCCTTTGGAAAGTTAGAGTGCACATTAGCATATTAAAGTTCCTGAGAAGGCGTTCAGAAACAGTATAACGTGGGTATTGAACTAAGAGTTTCCCACAATTACTTAACCTCAGAACTCTTCTTTTACCCACAAAGCAGCTCTTGGAACTGGTTCTGAGAAACATCAGTTTAGGAAATGCTGATTTATGTTATTAGACCATATGATTTTATTCAGCAATTCACTTCATTTCATCTCTGTAATGCATTTAAAACCAAATGCTGACGTAAACACGGCATGTGAAAGATATCTTTGCATATAGTATAGAGTAGAAAGTGGACTTAACACTTCGTTGTTTTTGACAAATTGTTATATTTATTCAGTTAGCAAGTAATAAAATTTTTTCTTAGTGCACCACTAGTATCCCACCTCTGAAGAACTTACGTTAAAGCTTATGGAATTATTGGAGGCTTTTAGAAAAAAAACAGACTTGTGTAAAAGCTTATACAAATGAACAATATTTTATGAGTTCAAGTGTTAACATTTTAAAGCTCTAATGTTTAAACTGCATTCATTAGAATTTAACTGGATAGAAGGATTGAAAACAAGGTTCAAAGTCTAGAAGGTTGTAAGTCTAGTTGATTGCTTGAAGATATTCTTTTTTTTTCTTTGATGGGACATACCCGGGATTGAACTCAGGGACACTTGACCACTGAGCCACACCCCCAGTCCAGTTTTGTATTTTATTTAGAGATAGGTCTCACTGAGTTGCTTAGCACCTCACTATCGCTGAGGCTGGCTTTGAAATTGAGATCCTCCTGCCTTAGCCTTCCAAGTCACTGGGATTATAGGTGTGCACCACCATACTTGGCTGAAGATACTCTTAAGTGGCAAAAACTAATTGAGTCATTAACATTCTTGAAGTTTTCCTATTGAAATAGCACCACCATGCCTTATGTCTTAGTGTAGAAATATTCCTTCACTTGTTAACTTTGTGACATTAGATAAAGAACTTAACCTCTCTAAGCTTCAACTTCCTTTACCTATTCGTATAATGATATAGTTTATCATACATGATGGTAGGGAGGGATACATAAGAAAACAGGTCAGTGCACAGTGTATGCCCAGACTTTTTTTTTTGCTTTGCTGTCTTCCTTTCTTTTCCTCTAATGCATGGAGTTGGTGGGAGTTTGTTTGTTTGCTGCTTCCTCAGGCTTTAATGTTCTTCCCCAGCTCATTATAGCTGTTTTCTTTTTTTTAATCATTCAGGTTACCATATCTTCAGAGATACCTTCCCTGACTATTGTTTTAGAAGTCATCCTACCATAATTACTCATATCATCTTGTTTTTTCATTGCATTTATTGCTCTCATTTTGGGGGTGTGGAGGTTGTCTCCTCCTCTCCCTCCTCATCGTCTTTTTTCTGTTTTCCTCTATTAGAATTTAAGTCCCAGATAGTAGGAGCTTGTCTATCACATTGACCTGAGAATACTATTATTTAAAATGTATCTATTTAAGTCCAAAACATGAAGAGTTTAGCAAAGGGAACTAAGTAATTGTTCAATAAGATGTCATCACACATTCATACAATACCTAAAATTTACCAGGTAGCATAGAGAGATCAAGGAGAGTGATGATTTGGAAGGGCTCATGGTCTATGATTGTTAGAAAGCCACTAGTTACCGGTTCAGAAGCAGTTTCAGTGCAGTAGAGGGAAGAGTGAAAGTGTGTCTGCATGTTTATAACAGCAAGTGAAAGAAGAAAGGAGGATTTTGAAAGTGCTAGGAAGAACTGATCCTAACATTTAGTGCCTAGAGACCAGAGTATTAAAAGTCTTGTAATTCTGCATACAGAGGAATTATCCCATTTCCTTTTTGGAAAATTACACAGATCTTAACTTGTTCCTAGTGGTTTAGCTATGCCATTTCTTTGAAGCAAAGAAAAAAGGTAGGCCTCAAAAAGTTCTCTGAGAAGATGACTTCATCTTTAACTGGTTTCTGCATTCTAGGAATGTCACACTAATTATTATAGTACTCACAAATTATAAATTACAGTTATATACCTAATATATAAATTTCTTTTTTATAGGTACAAATTTATAATATGACTTAGAATCACACTTCATAAAATATATTATATCTACCTCATACTTCATAGTTTATGTTGTTTCATTTTATATAAAATATGGAAATAGAATACTGTTTTTTTACTGTATCAGAAATGTTGCCATGAAAAATATAGTCAAACAATACATTGAACATAATAGATGCTCAATAATGCTTTTTCAGTGAATGGATGAATGAGGAAAGAATAGAAGGAAGCACCCATAAATTTTAACTGTTGGTATGATTGTTTCTGGATCTTCGATTTATAATTACTGACACTTGTACTGTAGTGAGTTTGTTTTTCTGTAGAATGTAGACAGGGGTAGAGTGGCTACAGCTCTTTTGGTGAATTAGTAGAGAACTATTCGACAGTTACTTAGTGATGGTTTGCTTTGTTCCAGGCACTAGCAAAGTCATAGGCATACCACAATGAACAAAACAGACAAAAATCCCTACCTCATGGAGCTTACATTCAAAATGGATTAGCCACAACTGCCACTTGCATCTCTTTGCTAACAGTAGCAGAACACTGGTTTAATGACCAACAGGGATGATTTCTAAAAACAGAGCGTGGCATTATTATAACAGAGATAAATAAGCTGTATTATTGAATGTTATGGAGTTGTAGATTTCGGAATACTTTCTATGTATACCATCTAGATGCTTATGTATTTGTTTGCATCTTATGCATATTGAATGCCATATGAAAAGTTCAGTAAGTAGAGAAGAAATTACTTTCATTAATTTCAAATTATTGTTTAAAAATAGTTGCATTAAAACCCTTTAAAATATTAAGTTGGAACTGCCATCATGAAATGATAGTAATATAGATAGTTTTTTAAAGTTTACTTTAAAAATTTTCTATATTCAAAATTATACACCAAAATTTTCTATAATAAAAGTTCCACACTTTATTGGAAGATTGTTTCCTTGTTTATAATGCATTTATGTATAGGATTCCTAACAAAACAAAATTCTTTTAAAATACAAGATGAGTACTTTATGTATTTTTTAGGAAGCCAAGTTGTCTGAAACAGTTTCAGCTTCCAATGCCTGGAAAAGTCATTATGAGAAAATTGCAATAGAAAAAACTGAATTGGAAGTTCAGATTGAAACAATGAAAAAGTAAGAAAAGTATTTAGAATCTTTTTTCCTGTTTAGTATGAAGCATTTTTAGCTAATTTCCTTTTTGAGTGGTTGATATTTTGATGTTTCTGTATTTCATTTGTAAAGGTATTAGCAACATGATTTGTTTTTGTTACAATTCCGTAAAGTTTTTTTACTGTACAATAAAAATTAAAATGATCACTCATTATAAAAAGTGCATTGGTGTTCCCATTTTATGATTTTGAACTTACAGATTAGTACTTTATATTTGAGTATGTGATGTTATTTTTTTTCATATTGCTTAGGTTTTTTTTGTATTTTTACTTTTATTTTTAATTTTCAATGTTAAATTTGCATAATTATTATACATTATATCTTACATAGAATTAATCCTTGCTTCAACATGTTTTTTAAATTTATTTATTCTAATTAGGTATACATGACAGCAGAATGCATTTTAACTCATTGTACACAAATGGAGCACAACTTTTCATTTCTGTCATACACAGTATAGAGTTAACCATATGTGCAGTCATACATGTTGTCCATCCCATTCCACCATATTTTCTGCCCCCATGTCTCATCTGCTTTCTCCCTTCCCCTTTGACCAAAGTTTCTCCATTCTTCCCATACCCCCTCTGCCTTTATGGATCAGCATCCACTATCAGAGAGAACCTTCAGCCTTGGGTGTTTGGGAATGGCTTACCTAACTTAGCATGATGTTCTCCAACTCCATTTACCTGCAAATGCCATAATTTTATTTCCTTTTAATGCTGAGTAATACTCCATTGTGTGTGTATATGTATATACGTGTGTGTATATATGTATATACATATATATATGTATATACATATATACACACCACAGTTTCTTTATCCATTCGTCTATTGAAGGAGATCTAGGTTGGTTCCACATTGTGAATTGAGCTGCTGTAAACATTAAAGTGGTTGTGTCACTGCAGTATGCTGTTTTTAAGTCCTTTGGGTATAGACTGAGGAGTGGGATAGCTAGGTCAAATGGTGGTTCCACTCCAAGTTTTCTAAGGAATCTCCATACTGCTTTCCAAATTGGTTGTACCAATTTGCAGTCCCACCAGCAATGTATGAATGTGCCTTTTCCCCCATAACCTCGCCAACACTTACTGTTGTTTGTATTCTTGATAATTGCTATTTTGACTGGAGTGAGATGAAATCTCTGAGTACTTTTGATTTGCATTTCTCTAATGGGTAATGATGTTGAACATTTTTTCATATGTCAGTTGATGGATTGTATATATTCTTCTGAGAAGTGTTTGTTCAGCTCCTTAGCCCATTTATTGATTGGATTGTTTGGTTTTTTGGTGTTAAGTTTTTTGAGTTGTTTATATATCCTGGAGATCAGTGCTTTGTCTGATGTGCATTTGGCAAAAATTTGCTCCTAGAATGTAGGTTCCCTGTTTACCTCATTGTTTCTTTTGCTGAGAAGAAGCTTTTTGGTTTGAATCCATCCCATTTATTGATTCTTGCTTTTATGTCTTGCACTTTAGGAGTCTTGTTAAGGAAGTTGAGGCCTAATCTGACTTGATGAAGATTTGGGCCTACTTTCTCCTCAATTAGGCACAGGGTCTCTGGGTCTAATTCCTAGGTCCTTGATCCATTTTGAGTTGAGTGTTGTGCATGGTGAGAGATAGGGGTTTAGTTTCATTTTGCTCCATATGGATTTCTAGTTTTCCCAGCACCATTTGCTGAAGAGGCTGTCTTTTCTCTAATGTATGTTTTTGGCACCTTTGTCTTGTATGAAATAACTATATTTATGTGGGTTTGTCTCTGTCTTCTATTCTATACCACTGGTCTACATGTCTATTTTGGTGCCAGTACCATGCCATTTTTGTTACTATAGCTTTGTAGAATAGTTTAAAGTCTTGTATTGTGATGCCTCCTCACTCTTCTTACTGAGAATTGCTTTGGCTATTTTGAGTCTCTTATTTTTCCAAGTGAATTTCATGATTACTTTTTCTATTTCTATAAGGAATGATGTTGGGATTTTAGTTGGAACCACATTATATCTATATAGCGCTTTGGTAGTATGGCCATTTTGACAATATTGATTCTGCCTATCCAAGAGCATGGGAGATCTTTCCATCTTCTAAGATCTTCTTCAATTTCTTTCTTTAGTGCCCTCTAGTTTTAATTGTATAGGTCTTTCACCTCTTTTGTTAAATTGATTCCCAAGTATTTTGTTTTGTTTTGTTTTGAGGCTATTGTGAATGAGGTAGTTTTTCTAATTTCAGAGGGTTCATCACTGATGTATAGAAGTGCATTTGATTTATGGATATTGGTTTTATATCCTGCTACTTTGCTGAATTCATTTATTAATTCTAGAAGTTTTCTGGTAGAATTTTTCAGATCCTCAAAGTAAAGAATAATGTCATCAGCAAATGATTGTTTAAGTTCTTCTTTTCCTATTTGTATCTCTTTAATTTCTTTCATCTGTCTAATTGCTTTGGCTAGACTTTTAAGGACTATGTTGAATAGCAGTGGTGAAAGAGGGCATCCCTATCTTGTTCCTGTTTTTAGAGGGAATGCTTCCAGTTTTTCTTCATTTAGGATGATGTTGGCCTTCGGTTTTGCATAGATAGCTTTTACAATGTTGAGGTATGTTACTACTATCCCTAGTTTTTCTAGTGTTTTGAACATGAAGAGATGCTATATTTTGTCAAATGCTTTTACAGCATCTATGGAGATAATCATATGATTCTTGTCTTTAAATCTATTGATGTGATGAATTATGTTTATTGATTTCTGTATGTTGAACCAGCCTTGCATACCTGGGATAAACCCCACTTGATCCTGGTGAACTATCTTTTAAATATGTTTTTGTATGTGATTTGCAAAAATTTTATTGAGAATTTTTGCATCAATGTTCATTAGGGATATTGGTCTTAAGTTTTCTTTCTTTGATGTGTCTTTGTCTGGAATCAGGGTGATACTAGCCTCTAGAAAGAGTGTGGAAGGGTTCCCTCATTTCCATTTCATGGAATACTTTGATTAGTACTGGTATTAATTCTTCTTGAAGAACTTGGCTGAGAATCCCTCTGGTCCCGGGCTCTTCTTGGTTGGTAAGCTTTTGATGGTGTCTTCTATTTCCTTGCTTGCAATTGATCTGTTTTAATTATGTGTGTCTTCCTGATTCAGTTTTGGTAGATCATATGCCTCTAGAAAGTTGTCGATGTCTTTGGGATTTTCTATTTTACTGGAGTATAGATTTTCAAAATAGTTTCTAATTATCTTCTGTATTTCAATAGTGTCTGTCATGATATTTCCTTTTTCATCTCGAATTTTAGTAATTGGAGTTTTCTCTCTTTTTCATTAGGGTGGCTAAAGGTTGATCAATTTTATTTATTTTTTCAAAGAACCAGCTTTTAATTTTTTGAATTGTTTCCTTTGTTTCAATTCATTGATTTCAGCCCTGATTTTAATTATTTCCTGTCTTCTAATTCTTTTGGTGTTGATTTGTTCTTTTTCTAGAGCTTTGAGATGTAGTGTCAAGTTGTTTATTTGTTGACTTTTTCTTCTTTTAATGAATGAGCTCAATGCAATGAGCTTTCCTCTTAACACACCCTTCATAGTGTCCCACAGATTTTGATATGTTGTATCAGAGTTCTCATTTACCTCTAAGAATTTTCTTATCTCCTCCTTGATGTCTCCTGTTATCCACATGTCATTTGATAGCATATTATTTAGTCTCCAGGTAATGGAGTAGCTTCTATTTTTTTATTTTATCATTGATTTCTTGTTTCATTCCATTATGGTCTGATAGAATGCAGGGGAGTATCTCTCTTTTTCTGTATTTGCTAAGACTTGCTTTGTGGCATAACATAGGTCTATTTTGGAGAACAGTCTATGTGCTGCTGAGATAAAAGTGGATTCACCTGTTGATGGATGAAATATTCTGTATATGTCTGTTAATTCCAAATTATTGATTGTATTGTTGAGTTCTGTGGTTTCTTTGTTTAGTTTTTGTTTGGAAGATCTATCCAGTGGTGAGAGAGGTGTGTTAAAGTCACCCAGGATTATTGTGTTGTGGTCAATTTGATTCTCAAAATTGAGAAGTGTTTGTTTGATATATGTGGGTGCTCCATTGTTCGGGGCATAGATATTTATGATTGTTATGTCTTGTTGATTTATGGTCCCTTAAGCAGTATGAAATGACCTTCTTTATCCCTTCTGACTGTTTTTGGTTTGAAGTCCCCTTTATCTGATACGAGAATGGAAACCCCTGCTTGTTTATACAGTCCATTTGAGTGATACAAGTTTTTTCCCATTCTTTCACCTTCACTCTGTGGATGCATTTTCTATGAAATGAGTCTCTTGAAGGCAGCATATTGTTGGGCCTTTTTTAAAAATCCAATGTACCAGTCTGTGTCTTTTAATTGATGAGTTTATGCCATTAACATTCAGGGTTATTATTGAAATATGGTTTGTATTCCCATTCATTTTGGTTTATTTTTGGTTTCTAACTTTTTTTCTCCTTTAGTTGGCTTTTCCTTTAGTGTAGTTCCTCCGTTTGCCAATTTTCATTTCCTCCACATAGAGTATTTTGCCGAGAATGTTCTCTAGTGCATGCTTCCTCATTGTAAATCCTTTTAACTTTCGTTTATCATGGAACATTTTTATTTCTGAAGCTTAATTTTGCTGGATATAAGATTCTTGGTTGACATCCTTTTTCTTTCAGAGTTTGATATATGTTCCAGGATCTCCTGGCTTTGAGGGTCTGGATTGAGAAATATGCTGAAATCTAAATTGGTTTCCCCCTATATGTAATCTGAATCTTCTCTTGTAGCTTTTAAAATTCTGTCCTCATTGTGTATGGTAAGCATTTTCATTTCAATGTGCCTTGGTGTGGATTTGTTGTAGTTTTGTACATTTGGTGTCCTGTAAGCCTCTTGTATTTAATTTTCCAATTCATTCTTCATGTTTGGGAAATCTTTTGGTATTATTTCATTGAAGAGATTGTGCATTCCTTTGGTTTGTATCTCTGTGCCTTCCTCTATCCTGATAATTTTTATGTTATCCCACAATTCCTAGATGTTCTGTCCATGGTTTCTTACCATCTTCATTGTGTGGTCAACTTTATTTTCAAGATTATATGTTTTGTCTTTATTGTCTGTGGTTCTGTCTTCCAAGTTAGCTAGTCTGTTAGTGATGCTTTTTATTGAATTTTTATTTGGTTTATTGTTTTCTTCATTTCAAGGATTTCTGCTTGTTTTTTTTCCCTCAGATTCTCCATCTCTTTATTGAAGTAATCTTTTGCTCCCTGTATTTTCTCTCTTATCTCTTTGTTGGAGTGATCAAATGTTGCCTGTATTTGCTCTCTAATCTTTTTGTTGGATTGATCAATTGTTGTCTGTAATTGCTCTCTTATATTATTGTGTGCTTCACAGATCATTTTAATTATATACGTTCTGAACTCCTCTGACATTTCATCTACTGTGCTGTCTATAGATTCTATTATTGTAGTATCTTGTTTTGACTGGGGCCTTTTCTTCCTTTGTTTTTTCATGTTGTTCATGTGTCTTCCTCTCTAGCAATGCTGATCTGAGGTATTACAGTTTCTACCCTATAATCTTATAGTGTCCCTGCAGGTTACCAATACCTCACCTCTGGTTTACCAGTGACTGTAGGGACCTCAGCGATGGTCTTCCTGGACCTGGATATTGTCTGTAGATGGGAGTAGGCTGGGACAGCCAGCTGCCTGTTGGTAGATGGGGGCTGTCATGCAGTTGGTCTCCTCCCCCTCCAGGTTGGTCTGCTCTGCCCCCTCCACGATAGGGCACGGTTGGTTTCTATGTGATGTTATGTGAATTGTAACATAATAATGTTGTAAATGTTAATACTTTGTATTAACATTGTTAATGTTAATAATGTTGTAAATATTAATACTTTTTTGTTCTTAAATGGAAGTATTTTTCAAGTAAGAATGTGTAGAAATATATAACAAACTTTATAACACACAAATGCTCTGAAATCCTAAAATTATTTCTTAATTAAAGTGACTTAATTGCATAACAGAAAATTAGTGAGTAAACATACATACATTTTATGCTTTGAAATTTACTACTGATAAACTAACAATAACAAGCTATTAATTTTTTTAAAAAACATTTCTATTCTGTGCATTCTGTTCATTTTTATTATTGAAAATTAACATAATATAATTTGCTTCTGAAGATTGGTTGTCATTGCCTTACTTGATCCTTTCTTTCAACTTGTCCCTAAAATAGTGTGTGTTTATGTACATGTGTGTGATTGAGAAAAACAGACATGTATAACAGTGGGTGATAGTTCACACATTTTACTGACTAACAGAGATTTTTGTATAATTTTTTTATTTGCATCATCAATGGATAGTTGATTCTAATCAAAGTAATTCTGGTAACCTTCTGGTCACCTTCCAGATTGCCTCTTCCTCTTTCTTTTGCTAACTTTTTTGTGTATTTCCTGTTTGAAAAAGTTTATCCTATGTGTGTATATATATATTTCTGAAACACACTTAAGATGTGTCACTTGAATGAAAAATTGTATAACTTTGATAAAATGTATTATTGGTTTTATAAAGGCAAATCACTAATCTTTTGGAAGACCTGAAGAAAATGGATGTCCATGGAAAAAATTCATGTGAAGAAATTCTTAGAAAACTTCACTCAATGGAACATGAAAGTGAAACTCTGAGTCTTGAAAACAAGGAATTGAAGGTACTATGTGTGTGTCTGTGTGTATTATGTAATGACAGTTTCCCTCAGTAGAAGTAACTTGAAAATTCTGCATGTTTGGATAGTGCTTTTTTATAATTTTGTCCTTTTTGTTTCTCTGGCTATTAGAGTGTTACAATAGGCAACTGCTAAATCTAATTTATCTCAGTGTGTATGTATATATCCATACATATTTGTGTATATATCTATATATAATTGTTTATAGTTACATACACAGATACATGTTTAAATTGTATTCAGCAATGTAAAATAAAGTTTATGAAGTTGAATAACCCTCTGTTTGCCTCAGCTTTACGAAAATTTATTTACTGTCTAATTTTAGCAATAAAGTGAATCATCCAAAATTACATTAATGTGTAAGGCTATTGCTAGGTGTCATGGTTACATTAGAATATAATCTCAAGCCTGGTCTGTTTGAAACCAGAAAGTATGTTCTTGGCTGCTTTATAACCAGAAAGAATTTTCCAACTGAGTCAAATCCAGGGGATGATCGGTTTGTATTTGTACCAGAGAAGGGGAAGAAGTTTTTATACTTTCCTGAGAAATAAGAAGTTGAGTTCTTAGTCAACCAGAGATACATGTAACCAAATGAGACTTGACTAAAGATGCTGGCGCCATTTTCAGTTTCATAATACTACTTTTGGAGGACAGAAAAGAATCATTTTGAACAACGAAATAGAGTTTATGTGCACAGGATAAATAACAATATATTAGCATAAAATCAGTAACATGAGCACATTTTAGGGAGATTTGTAAAATAAACATCTAACATTGCTTTTCTGTGTTTATAACAGTTTAATTTTATTATAGCATTTAAAATTACCTAAATGATGTAGCAATGTAGATTTTAGATGTCTCTTGTAATTTGTGTGGTACTTGGAGAGGGAACGATTTTTAATGTTAAAAGAGAAGTAGTACTAAGACCTGTCTGTGTGTGTGTGGTACTAGGGATTGAACCCAGGGCACCCTAACACTGAGCTTTATCCCCAGCTCTTTTTATTTTTCTTTTGAGAGAAGGTCTTGTTAAGTTGCTGAGGCTAGCTTGGAACTTGTTCCTCCTGTCTTAGCCTCTCGAGTCACTGGGATTACAGGTTTATGCCACTGTGCTTGCTGACCTTATATTTTTAAAGAACTAAGTGATTTTTTTTTCATTATAAATGTATTCATTTCTTTTTCTTGGGAAAAATATAATTATTGGCTGTTTAGAATTATGTAGACATTACATAAAAATTGCAACAGATTGTTTTTATGAATTTTTTTATGAGAAAAAATATCAAAGATTTAAAAATTATCACCAAAGAAAATTGTTTCAATAAAATGATGGTATTTCAGGCTTGAAGTTTCATAATTGTTATTTAAAAAGATTATTTCCCAGAAGGGATTTGGATATACATCAAATATTGTTTATCCTTTCTAACTTTTCTTTCTTCATATCTCTGCAACATCATGTACTAGAGAGAGAACTTAATCCATTGTAGATTTTGACATATTTTCCCAGGGCCAACCTATTTTTGGTCCTGTAGTGTACAGTAATTAAAGTTGCTTACTATGTGTAACAGAAAGGCAGCTGTGTCTAAGCCAGAAAGATCCTTTTCCTATGTTGATTTATAAGATTGATATCTTTTTTTGCCTTGATTTTCAGTTTCAGTATCCTTTATGTCAGTGGTCAAGGCCAGGCTCATACAGCTCAAACCCATTTTGTTCCAAGTAGAGAGACTTAATTTATTTGAAGTGGAGGACTTGAACTTGACAGTGATGTTGCCTGTGGTCCTTTGGGAATGAATAGAGGAAGTGTTAGGAATCTAATTTATACATGTGACAGGAGGTAGCAAGGTTCTACTTTTCTCACCATTAACTTATTAATATTATTTTGGCTACATTTGGTAAAGAAAGATTTTTTTAAAATCAGAGTTATAACTCACATAAGTACTTACCTTTTTTTATAGCTTTGACATTCAGAATTAGCCTTTTTCTTTCAGGAAATTCTGTAAGTTCATAGTCCTTCAGGTAATTTGGATTTCTTATTTTCTTTATAAAAGAAATTCAGTTATTTAGTGCACATAGTTTGACTCTTCCTTGTTTAGTATTAACTTATGAAGGAAGAATACATACTCATTACATCAAACTTAGAGACTATAGAAATACAGAAGGAAAAGAACAAAATAACTATTGATCCCATATGCCCCAGAGATAATCACATTTTGTAACATTTGTTTTTATTCCATAGTTGTTACTAAAATATGTCTTGCTTTGTTCAATTTAAAATGGAAAATATATTACAGAAGAGTAATATATTTACACTTAGTGTTAAGTGTAAACTTAACACTAAAGCATCCTTTGTAATTGCTTTGTGGCATGTCCCTTTAGGCATATTTGACTTTTAACTATTTCCTTTAAGCACATTCACATTATTCTCAATTTTTTAACTTTTACAAACAATGCTCTGATTAATTTTTTTTTTACATAAAGAGTTTTGTTGTTGTATTTTCTTTAGCTTAGATTGCCATATGTGGGATTACTGGGTCAAAGGATATGAACATTTGCAAAGTTCTTGATACTTTTGCCACATTTTTCCTCAAAAATATTAGATCACTAACAATGTTATTAATTCTCTATACTTTATTAGCACTAGAAACAAAATCTGTTGTTTATAACTTCTACTAATTTGACAGATAAAAATGATATCAGCAGTTTCAATTTACAGTTCTTCGGGAAGCTAGTTTTAAATCTCTATAAACAGATACTATTTTCAGCTTTTCTGATAGTTATCTGTATATCTCTAAATCATACACTTGTAACTATTTTATCGGATTTAGTTACATATATTGACTTTCTAATTAGTAAGACACTAACAAAAATGACTAAATACTAAGACAATTTAAAAAGACATGTTAAATTCCTAATATAGAAACATTTAGTAAACACATACTTAGGAAAGTCATGTTAGATTCATTCCACTGTCTTTCCTATTCTTATCCCCTCTCCCTTACCTTCATTCCCCTTCGTCTAATCCACTGAACTTCTATCCTCCCCACCCCTGTATTGTGTGTTAGCATACACATATCAAAGAGAACATTTGAACTTTGGTTTTGGGGGGTTGGCTTATTTCACTTTATTTATTTTTTAAATGAAGGAAGGTTGATAGTTTTTTCTTAAAAAAAAGATTGTTAGGGACATAAAATTCTTAACATAGAGCAATACACAATAAACACTTCCAGGACAGAGTTTATACAGGGTTTATAACCAAAGAAGGAAGAGGAAGAACCTGGGGCATATTGGCTTTATGTACAGTGCACCTCTAAGTATGTGTGCATGTTTAATTGCATTTGTGCATTTTATATTCAGCTCATGTTTTTTTTTTAAGTTGACTTTTTTTTAATCATAACTTTTTTTTTTATTTATTAATTTGTATGTGGTGCTGAGGATCGAACCCAGTGCCTCACCTGTACTAGGCGAGCGCTCTACCGCTGAGCCACAACCCCAGCCCTCAGCTCATGTTTTTGATGGTGCAAATTATTATAAGCTGGAAGAAAATTCAGTGAAGCAAAAGTAACATCTTTATCACACTGGCATCATTCCCCTGCTTTCCAGTGGGGAAGGGGCCTCACTGGACAGTTGTGAAACACAAAACAGGTTATGTGTGTTGACTTCCTGTTTAGTAAAATAAGGGTACTGATGTCTACTTATCCCTTCAGCTGTCTCTTCTCTTTTCACCTCCCAGTTTCCTTTTATGTTGCCAATACTGTTAACCTTGACAATTTGTTCTGTATCCTTAAATGCTCTTTTTATGATTAATTCTAAACACTGATAACAACGAATACATAATTGTTCTTTAATTATACTGTCAGAAAAGCTTTTTTTTTTCTTTTCTAGCTTTTTAATTTTTCCTGGAGTTTCCAAATATCCTGCTTGTTGTGCTCTTTGCCCTATCATAGCCTTGTTTTTTCCTGAAACTCTCATCATTTTACTGTTCTCTGAAGAACCTGTTTTCCCCAGACTCTTCTACTTGAGACCCTTTGTCTTCCTGTTCTGATGCTCATGGGTTGGTCTCCAGGCCTGCCTGTTCCCTGGATCTGCTGTTGTCTTTCTTGTTATTCCTCATTTTTTTCTGGAATATATCTTTTTAAAACTTTCCCTTAAAAAGAAAATGGGAAGTAAAAAGTTTTTACATGTCTAAAAGATTTATTCTGTCCTCATTTTGGTCAATGATTTCAGCTAGATATAGCATCCTAAAGGGAGAGGAATTTTCACTCAGAACTTTGATGGTTTTGTTTTTTTATCTCCTGGCAATTAGAATTGCTGGTGGAGAAAATCTGTTGACAGTCTGATTCTTACTCCTTGGTAGTGATATTTTTAATTTATCTTGAAGTTTTGTCCCTTTCTGTTTTTGGTTTTTGTTTTTTGTTTTTTTGAGTCTCTTTTACTAGATGTACTATGGATCAGTACTCTTTCTACAATCTCTGATTTTTGTTTAATGTTTTGGGAGATTTCCTTGATTTTTATCTTTCTTACAAAATTTTAATTTCCAAGTTTGTTTGTTTGTTTTTCATGTTGCCCAGGCTGGCCTTGAACTCCTGGGCTCAAGTGTGCCTCCTGCCTCAGCTTCTATTATCTAGAACTATAAGTGAATACCATGGCTCAAGAATTTTTTCTTAGTGTTCTTTGAGTATTGCTGTGATCAAATATCTGAAAATACCTGTGAGAATTGCTTTTTCCATTTTCCAATTTATTTGTTTTTTTCCTGGATCATTTATTTTTCTTTTTAACTGAAAAATTATGAGGATAAGAAATGAAAAAAATTTTTTTAATTGGGGTCTTTTTCATATTGCTCTCTTTATTCAAATGTCTGGTGACGCTTAAGAATTTATAAATGGGATGATAGAAAAATTAATGAGAAAATAGACAACTAAAAGCCAATTTGAATATGTGGTAAGTCCTTGTCTCTTGACAGATACCATTTTATTTTCTCAACTGTTGAGGAACTAGCAGTTTCCCTGGTGGCCCTAAAATAATGCTACAACCATAGGCATCTTTACTCTGGGTCACCAGTACCATTCTTTTGTTCTGCTTCTCCCCGGAAAGATAATTCAATTTCTTTAGAGAAGACCCTTCATTGTTTTTGTTTCTTCAGTGGTAAAGGCCTAGTTGTAGGCATTCCTCCTTGAGTGTGCCAGAGAGGTACTAATGGTAGTGGTGGTTATCATTCTCCTCCCAGACTTTGAATTATTCCTTTCAACACACATCTGCTCTTGCCCTCAGCACTGTGTCTCTCTAGATTATGCAGGTGCGTGAGCTTCCTCCTTAGCTGTATTTTTTCCTGATTCATTAATCTGTGAACAGTTTTCCAGAAGATCAAAAATATTTTGTTCTTTGATGGCCCATGGTCCATTCTTCTTAAGTGGATTTGTAAACATTATTATTCCTTTATATTAGCTTTGTCTTGGGAAGGAAGAAAAATAAATGAATGTGGTCTCTAAAAGAAGACTCTTTAATTCTATTTAATCCTAGGATGTACTCTGATAGAGCACGTTACTTTTACCTAGTAAGATCACACAGCTAGTGTAGTGAAATAGCGGGATTAGAATTTAGATGAAGGAAGGAAGACATACTGCACACAACCTTGCTTCCATTTTATAACTACAAACTTGATTTCTCTCATCTTCTAAATTACGTGAACTTTGCTAGAATATAATGAAAACTTCAGTAAACAAAATACATGAACACCTCTAGGGAAGAATCTTGTATTTCAGCAAGTCTTGCCTGTTAAGATTCAACTTCACTGTCTCTAATAGAAAACCAAATAAAGTGGTTTAAATAAGATGGGAATATATGTTTATTAAGTGAAGAAGTCCAGACTTGACAGTTCAAAGTTGATATGTCATTAGAGAACTTAACTTCTTTTTAACTGTTTTGTCATCCCTAGATTGTGACCTTTATCCTCATAATCAAATGGCTGCTAGAACTCCAACCATTGTAGCTAAGTTTCAAACAGTGAGATAGAAAAAAAGAATTATTTCTGAAAGTCTTCTATGACTTGACTTTTTAACTTAAACACATGATCCTTTCCTTTAAAGCTTATATCAAATGCCACTTCCTCATGAAGTCTTCTTAATGAGGATGAATCTGTCCTTATAAACTACCATTTTTGTGTGCACAGGTGCTCAAGGAAGGTGTGGCATAGCCTCAGTGCTCAATCAATATCTGTTGAATGAATACTTATTTGCTTTATCCTTATTCTGTTTATTATATCCTTCCAAGGGAAAGGACTAGGAGGAAATTTCGGTAATTATAAATCGGTTTTAATCACATGATAATAAAATTAATTTTAAAGTAGTAGTCATTGAGTTAAAGTTTATCTAGGCATTTCTGTTAATTCAAAAACATGTGTTTTCAATGCATTAGTCTTGGGATTTTTGTTCGAGGAGAACATCTAGGAATGTTTGACATATGTTATGATAGAAAATTGCATAAATGCTTAATTTTGTTATTCCTAATCACTTGAGAATAGTTTTAGATTTTAGAATTTTGAACAAGGAGAAGCTTACTGACATTGCTGCCAAGGTCCAACAATCTCCTGTTAAAAGCAACCAAAGTTTATTTGGAGGGATTTTAAAGTTTTATTTGTTAATTATACATAGTTGGAAAAACAGAATAGCACAAAAGGAAAAAAAATTAAAAACACTTGTGATTTTACAAGTGAAAGACAACTGAAGTTAATATTTTGGCATATATCATTTTGTATATTATATATGTTACTTTTGGTAGTACAGTTTTTCAGTATTACAAATAAAAATGTAGATCATTTCTTTGAGGTTTTTTTTTTTTTCCCACCTGTTTTCTTAGGATAAATTCTGAGAAATGAAATTATATGGTCAAAGGAGAAGATGACTCTGGTTATATATTTCCAAATTGCATTATAAATATATCTACCATTGGTAAAAGAATCCCTATTATTTTTCCAGTTATAGGCAATTAAAAGTACTAATTTTAAAATGAATCCTAATTTGTTAATATGATTTATTAATCATTAGGTAATATCAGTCTTGTAACTTTCTTTAAATACCATCCAAATGCTGGAAGTTCTCAAATTTTTATACCTCTAGCCTAGAACTTGCCTTGGAATTCCACACATAAATTCCAAATTCTGCTGCCTACATGTCATTTCCATTTGGATATTTAATAGATGTCTCAAAATGAAACACTTTGATGTTCCCCCATATCATTCATCTTTTTTTAAAAAGATGGACAGAATATCTTTATTTTATTTATTTATTTTTTATGTGGTGCTGAGGATCAAACCGAGTGCCTCACACATGCAAGGCAAGCAGTCTACCACTGAGCCACAACCCCCGCCCCATATCATTCATCTTGTGCTTTTCCTTAGCCCAGTTCTTTCTTTATCTCATCCTTTCTCTCATACCCCACTTCCAGTCTGTCAGCAAATATTCAGATATATCCAGTATTTGATCACTCCTCACTAGCACCAGCCCCCTTACCTTGAGTCAAGCCACCATTATCCTCATTATCAGGACATCCTGACCATTTTCCCTGCTCCTGCCTCTGTAGGCAGCATTCAGTGTAGCAGCTGTCAGATCATGCTGCTGTTGTGCTCAGAGATCCCCCTAACAGTATCTAGGTTAATAGAGCAAGCACCTACATGGCATCACCCTCTGGCTTTCCACTGCCTCTCCAATCCCATCTCCTTCTACTCTCCTCTTTTCAAAGATATTTGTGTAGTTCGCATCCTTAAAAGATCACAATGTTTCTCTTTGGAACAAAGGGCAGGCATACTTACTGCCTACTATGATATTTGGGTTCCCCAAACTCAGGTTTGTTCTCCAATAATGCATTCCACAGCATATGTAGTTGTTATCTGGCCATCTTTGTTTTGCCCTGTGGGATTTGGGGCTCAGTAAACTGATAAAAATGCTGACAGTCTTGCCACTTTTATTGCTATGAATAATGTCTGTAATTAGGCATCTTGTGACTTCTGCTAGCATCCATGAAACTGTGGTAGGCTAACTGGTAAGATTTTAAGGAGAGTAAATTCTCAGATCTTTACAATTCTTCAAAATTATGCTCAATAGTTGTTGCTATTCTAAAAATCAAATAGTTTTGCCTGAATCTTGGGAAAATGTTTAAATTTTGGAGTTTTAAAATATGCTTAATCTTTAATTCATTTGATGCTTCTTTAGTGTTGGGCTGAGGCAAGTAATTAACCTATTTTGCTCCTAATAATGAATTATCTCTTACCATTTGTTCACTGACCTATGTTAGCCTTATTGATTTAAAAATTCAACTTTATTTATCATATATTCAGTGAAATTTTTGTGTATTTTTCTTTTTCACTGTCCTCTATATTCTTATGTTAATTTAAATAATTTTAGTTCTTTACGCATTTTAATATTTAATAAGCACTGACATTATCCACTTAGCTTTCTCTCAAAATTGTGCTGGTTTTCCCATCTATTTTTCCATGTAAGTTTTAATTAATTTTGTCATATTCACCCTAACTGTTATACTTTTTGTTGAAATTGTAAAATATTACATTAATTTGAAAAGAACTGTCATGTCAACATTATTCCTTTGGACAATAAATTTTTAAGAAGTTTTAAAAAAATATGTGCCCCATGGGAGTCTTATTAAATTTTTTCATAAATATTGGTCACTAACCTTTCAAAATTTCTAAATTTTAGATGGTAATGCTATACAATAAAAATAATTATTTTATTTATTTGGTTGATAAATGAATTTTTTTAATAATACTGTAACACTGGAGTATAAATGTATTCTAATAGCTTATAAAGTCTATTATATATTCCTTCTAGGGTGCACTTGCTGCTTTGAAGGACAAGGTTGTTTCTGTTGAAAAGGAACTCTTAGAATTGCAAGAACTAGAAAAACAACAGAAAACCCTTATTGAAGTGTATAAAAATCAGGTGACCACTTCTCTAGTTTCAAACATGTTAAAATTGGTAGACAATTTAGAACACTGTGATCTAAAGGAACAGAAATGAAGAGGTGGGGCTATTATTTTGTGATATGTTATACACCCCACATGTTTCTTAAGGTCCTAAGTACCTTTATAGATAGATGATTTGCTAATGCCTAATTCAAATACTGCCTGTGGATATATTGGATATTTGTAAAAGTAAATATAAAATTAATTGTATAGGTATAATGAGAATTTTAATGTATAATCTTGTTAATCTTGATTTTATTTGGTTTCTCATATATTTAATGTTATCAACTTAAAATAATGATGACCTTCTAGGGTCATTAATGTCCAGCATTTCACCTTTCCTAATAAAAGTATAATTCAGATTTATTCACATGAAAGAAATTGAAAAGAGCTTAAAGTAGAGCACATATTTAATGGTAATTTGTGGAAAAGCTTTATGTTTTGGAAATATAGTATTATGCTTCATGGAAAAAATGGAACTTTTATAGGTTTTTCCATGATGGGTAACAAACTGGTCAAATAAAGATCTTTTTTTTATTTTTTATTTTGGTACTAGAGATTGAATCCATGAGACAGGGTCTCACTACATTGCTTAGGGCCTCACTCAGTTCCTGAGGCTAGCTTTAAAATTACAGTCCTCCTGCCTCAGCCTCCTGAGCTGCTGAGAGTACAGGGATGTTCCACTGTGTGTGGCTCAATAAAGATCTTGAATTTATTGGTAAAAAGAGTTGAAGAATAATGATGGACTGAAGGTATAGGTCAGTGAGAGAGCACTTCCCCAGCATGTACAAGGTCCTGAGTTTGGTCCTCGGTACCACCTTAAAAAATAGTAATAAAAAAGAAAAAAAGATAATGAACCAAAGGAAAAAAGGTTAAGGTGTAACAAAGTATATTCAAGTAGGAAGGAGATGTGTACATCTGGATGGATTATATGGTAAAATAGAATTGAGATATCCAGTTAGAATATTATAGGCAGGAGGAAAGAATGGAGTGGAGGACAGTGGATTGAGTTATTGAGAATGTCATCTGGGTCTTCCACTTGGTTATTCAGATTTAATCCCTCAGCAAGAATACTGTGACGGAGTTACCATATCATCTAATTGCTGGGACTTGTATGGAGCGCTCAGCTATTTTTAAAGCAGATTTTCATTTGGTAGGAAAAATTATTGGAATGAAAGCTGGTTTGGACCAGAGACGAATACCTTAAAGTAGCATTTATCTGCAAATCTCTGTAGTTTTCAGAGTTCAAATGAAGAGTCTAGAAGTATTGAGGGAAGAAGACAGGTGAAATGGATTAGAGTAGAGCATTGAGAAATTCCATAAAGAAGGAATAACATTAGATAGATAAACATACTGAGGTTATTGGTAGGGAAATGATGATTTATTTAATAGGAAAATTCAGATTTGTAGTTTTTATTTCATGTTATAGCCCTAATAATTAAGTAACACATGGTACTCTAATAATGCATTTTATTTTTAGGTACAAAAGTTGCAGGAAGCAGCTGAAATGGTGAAAAGCAGGTGTGAAAATTTGCTACATGAAAATAACCTAATAACAAAAAACAAAAATAAAAAATTAGATAAGGTAAATTTAAATTTTAGATAGTAAAATAATATATATTTTTTTCTCTGTGAATGCTATACAAATTCTTTCATCTTGGTCATTCTGTCTGGTTCATACCTAGGAATGGTCTCTTCTCAATCTCTGTAGGAGTTTGTTTTTCCTAAGGAAGTAATGTTTCTTCCAGGCTTGAAATGTTTGTTTATGTGAATGTTTTTTTTTTTTTTGCTTTTTTTCTTACTATTTAAGAAATAGCATAGATGTTTTGTTTTGTTTTTTTTCTGATACAGAAGCAGATTTAAACTTAAAAATCTGATTACCACTGAGATTTATCAGCCATAAAATGCAAACTAATCTCACTTTTTTTTTTTTCTGGTTATAAGTTTTTTTGTTCTAAAAGATTACGAAGTAAAAATTCTCTGCTAAATGCATTTTTTGAAGAAAAATGATACGTTTTTAAAAAATCCATCATTTCCTTTTATTTGCCCTGTTGCAACAGAATGAGGGAAGGCCAATGTTGGCAAGTAGAGATGTTTTTGTGAATATTTCTGTTTTTAAATGAAATTGCATCCCTTTTTGGAGTTTCATATTGTTTTGGTAAGGAAGCTGTGAAAGTTGTCGGATGCTGACTCCTGGTTGGAGAGGTCATGGGATGTTAGTGGTCAGTTCCAGCTGAATGTAATAAGGTTTTTCTCTGGGTTGCTCCCATATCTTGGGATTGAGAAGTCAGAATGAGATATCACTGGGAAGAAAAGATCAGCCAGAGCAGGTACACTGCTGTTAAACAAAGGTAGTGGATAGTAACCCAACCAATGCTCAACTTACCAGTTTCTTAGAATTATTTTTCACCTATTTTTAGCAGACCAGAGAAGACAGCATTTATGTCTTTTGGTCTCCTTCTCAGGAGATATTTCCAAAGAAAATGTTTCCTTTTCAGCTAGGCAGCACTGTAAGAAGCCTATTTAAAAATCTGTATTCAGGGTCTGGGATTGTAGCTCAGTGGTATAGCACTTGCCTTGCATGCGTGAGGCACTGGGTTCGATCCTCAGCACCACATAAAAATAAAAAAATAAAGATATTGTGTCCACCTACAACTAAAAAAATATTTTTAAAAATCTGTATTCAAAGGCACAGAGGGCAGGAGTCTGTGTTTTTCCAGCTACTGTGAGATCACAATGTTTATTTACTGGTCTGCAACCACAAAAAAAAAAAATTTTTTTAATTAAATCTTTTTCCTTTTCCACTAAGTTTCCTGATTTTCTCTTGGATCTTAGATGTTTTGGGAATACAGAGGTGTGCTTTTTTTCTGGTTTCATCTTTTGTAATCAAAATTGTCAGATGCTGCATGGAGGCTATAAGTGTTCTCTGTCTCAGGGAGTCTTACTCTTAGTTTTCCTTCTAATGAGCATCCTAAATGCCACATCTGGCTGTTTTTTTTTATAGTTAACAATATGATCATTTCTAAGGTTGTTCTAAGTCACCTGTCCACAAAAGTGCTTTAAAGAGAAACTATAGGATGCAGTTTAATATAGTGGGGATTAATATTAATACAGATGAAATCAGAGAAATGTGTTCATTATAACAATGATCAAATACAGTCAAGTGCAAGCTGATATTGTCTTGAAGTAATATACAGTAAACCCACCAATTTGAGCCATGATGAGTGAACCAAGGCTGCTCTATTTTAGTTAAATATCTGAGTTATAAGATTGAATGACTGAAAATGACAATTACTTGAAGGCTGATGGTAGAAAATAGAAAGAAAACTAGTATACCAGCTTTACTAATATCAACATCTATGCACAAAATGACAGATGTCAAAAAGTTTGCTTTCTTAAGTAGTTTAAATATCCTCCCTGCAAGCTAATATCATATTTGTTTTCTGAACAAACCTTTTAGAAATTAATAAAGGGCCAATCCACTTTTTAGTTTCATGTTCTTATGTAGCAGAATCTAAATTAATATTTGTTCATATTTATTTGTTTAAATATTGTTATTTAGAACCATTATACTTAAAATACTTATTATATAACATTTATCTAGCATTTAAAATAATAAGAATGTTAATGCTGAATGTGTGATCTTGTACTTATTTCCCCTAATGCCACACTCAGATGAGAGGCCAGATGGAGTCTCATCTGAAGGAGGTAGATCGTATCCGTGATTCCTTGACGGCGGCTGAACGGAGGCTTCAGGAGTGTCAGGAGAGCCTGCAGCACTGCAAGGCGAAATGTGCAGACCAGGCACACACCGTTAGGGAGCTTCAGGGCCAGGTGTCCAGCGTTCCTTTTGAGTTTTTGCAAGATGTATTAAAGGAACACTTGAAGTGAATTCACCAGTTGAGGGCACTCATGTCAGGGGTTGATTTTTCATTTCCATCTGCCTCTGTTGATAAAATGTTTTCATGAAATACTGTAATATTATTTTATAGGCTGTTCTTTTAGTGCTTTATAGTGACAAATTGGTAATTAAAATCAGTAACAGGCTATTCATGCAAATCTATATTTAGACGTTGGAGGATGTGGTAATTACATGAGGGAAGGAGCAAAGCTGTGCTTATGTGTTTCTTGGTATCAGGATGAGGTAAATTATTGTAATTTACCTTAGAAAAATTACAATGCATTTGAGTATAATTATGCATCATGTTTATTGGGATTATTTTCAGTCCTTTTTTTTCCCATGTGTACTTTTTAACCCATCAGAACAGGGATCATGTGTGTCTTTTTTATCATCACACAACTGTTTCCTAGCTCAATGCCTAGCACATAGAAAACACAAGCAGTTTTGAATGAATCAGTTTTTTTTTCAAAGAAGCACGCAAGTCTTTTTCTCTACCTGCAATATAGGAAGAATTCATTTTGTATCTTACAACTATAATGTAGATTTTCATTTTCAAATGAAATGTATCCTGTTTATTAAAACATGCAGACAATATTTTATGAATTTATTTATTTTTGTGGTGTTGGGCATGGAATTCAGGGCCTCACACATGGCTAGGCAAGCTTGTTTACTACTCAGTTTAGAATATATTCTACTTTGGCATAGGCACGTGTATCTTTGATTTATTTTGCTTTGCAGAAGAGTATGGTTTTTATTTACAACTTCACAGATACTCAGTTATCAATCAGTATTGTTAAATGAAATATAAAACATAAGAGAAACTAAGTAACAATAGATTACTATCATGTAATTTTTCTATATTTTAACTTGAATGTCCTTTTCAGTATTGTTCAGAATATTTTTGTTTTTGGATATTTGCTATCAACCAGAAAAATTTTCAGTTGATTTTTTTTTCCCCAACATAGACACATATTTTGTTTCTTTAAACCTAACTGGGAATTTAAGAATTTGTATTTTAATAATGTAACATTTCTTGATGTCTTTCTGTATAGAAGTAATAGTAATTTTATGTCTTCTTGTTTGTTCTAACAATAAAATATGTAAATTTCTTTGGAAGTTGATTATAAAGAAAATAACCAAGAAAGCATATTTTTTTTTCTTCTAGATTGATAGAAATCACAGTCTTCTAACAAAGCTTTCTCTGGAGGAGGAAAATTATCTAATTCAGTTGAAGTGTGAAAACCTTAAACAGTAAGTATTAAATTGACCTAAAATTGGTGTTGCATTTTTTTCCTGAATACTGTCATTTTAAAATATATGTTTTCTCTAAAAAGAAAATTAGAACAGATGGATGCAGAGAACAAAGAGCTTGAGAAGAAGCTGGCAAACCAAGAAGAGTGCCTTAAGCACAGCAATCTGAAGTTTAAAGAGAAATCTGAAGAATACACAGCATTGGCCAGGCAACTGGAAGCTGCTTTAGAAGAAGGAAGACAAAAGGTACAGATGTCCTTTATTTATAATCTTTTTAACTAGTTTGCCAAAGAGTCCTCTTTTTAAATAGTATTTCCTGTTGCCAGACTTTCAGTTATTGTCTTTATTCCTGATGACAGGGTAAAGGGAACAATTGCATTATTCTTCTTCTACCCATTTTTCCTTCGGACAAAAACATATATTACTGGTCCAGAGTTACTCCACCAGGTAAATGGTTGTGTGGCAGGGTAATAGGCTGGGATGGGAAAAACTTTGAAGGTATAACCCTGCTCCCTATCCTTTTTTAAGAATATAAAACCCAAATGTGCAAATAATTAAAGATTTTGTTCCAGTCAGGATCTGGTGAGCTGTAAAGCTCAAGTCCCTTTTGACAAATATTTGTTGTATAAATAAATAAATACATGCAAGAAGTAAATTATAGTTAAATCTGTTAGTTAGCATTCAGCCTAAACTGATGCTTCCCTGTGTGTCAGGAAAGTCTACTGGTCCTTGAGGGGCAAAGGTGGAAAAAAACCTTGCCTTAGCTCTCAGGACACTCAGCATCAGGACATGTAGAGACAAACAGATGAATTCATGCATGCCATCTCATGTGTAGGTACTGTAACAGAGGGCAGGTTCAGGGTACACTGGAAGGAATGCTTACCTCAGTCTGGAGGGAGGGGGAATGATTCAGGAAGATCTCAAAGGAGAGGTGAGTTTTTTAAACTTAAACAGTAGTTTTGAAAATCTAATCTTGAAAGAACAAAAGTGAGCTTTGGATTCCAAGAGGAAGTAGATCTGAATTCTGGTTTTGAGACATTATATACTGACATTGTTCACTTCTCTGAACTTTAGTTTTTTTAACCAGTAAAACGAGGTGATGAATTTCTTCATGAGTGAGGCTAAAAAGTGATAATCTGTATCCTGATGATTCTTAGATGTGGGTCTGCAGCTAGCACTGTCTACCCACTGAAATCTAGACTCACATATTCTGCTACTTACTTGGCATCTCAGTGGAATGTGGACATGTCAGACTTAATAGGTCTAAGACCAAATTCTGAATCGTTTCCTCCAGACTTACTTCTACCCACGGTCTTCCTCAGTCCCATTAATGTTAATTTCATGAAAGTCAGATAAAATCTAATATTCTGGAAATGTGATTCTTACAAGTATCACATATATAGTCTGATTTTTTAAACTCAGAAACCAATTTAAATTGATTCTGAGAGCACGTTGTTGAATAAAAGCTAGATACCAAAGTGTACTGCCAGTAACAAAAGTGTAATATAAATTTCTCAGCCCCACCAACCTTTGTTAGGAAAATAAGAGGTGGCTTTATTTTAGATTCAGCCTTAGTGAACCTTGAAAATTGCTCTCAGATTCCTCCCCAAAAGTGTTTAAGTCCGCAGGGGCATGTCTGTCCTCTCCTTGCTCTTCCACTGCAGTGGAACATGGAGTTATCCGTATTTTCTTTATACTTGAGAAATGCCATCACTGCCCTGTTTCCATAGCCCACACTGAGGGAATTGTGCCAAGGGTGTGAATATTTCTTCTGAGGGCCTTTACCTCCACAGCTTCAGATCCTGCTAGCATCCCTCAGTCACAATCACCCTTAGCATTTGTGCAGAAGAAATGTTTGTAATTCCTTTCATAAAAACTTAGAACCAAGTCTGCAGCATTAGGTTAGAGGATACTCTTTCCTACTAGCTCCTTGTTCCTGGACTGGACCTTGACTTTCATTCTCATTTTTGTGGCTCCAACCCAACACTCCTACAAGAAGGCTTCCATATATCTGAATTTTTGATGAGCTAAGCTAGATCTGATAAAATAAGCAATCAGAGAAATATGGAAACTTAAATTCAGGCCACTTGAATGAATAAAAAGCCAGTCGTGTAGTGTGTGTTTGCGTGTACATCACCCCCCTCCATTCTCTCCATCCAAAAATATAATGAGCATTTTGTGAGAATTTTATATGTTCCATGCTGCTGCAGACACCATGGTGCATATAATAAACACAATTAAAAATAGAGACTGGTCTTATATTGTTAAAAATATGCTGTTGGGGAAAACACCTACCTTAGTTACAAAGCAGTGAAAATATACATAAAAAAATATTTTCCATGTCAAGCTAAGTTTTCAAATACTTAGGAAAAAAGTATAGATACTTATACTACATGTGCTTCTTTGAGATAGAATATTTTTGAGCACTTTCTAATTATATTGTCCAACACCCAATTGATATCTATTTGAAGAAAAAAAGTACAGTATAACCTTGTTACAGCTTTAAATCACATTTTAAAGAAAGCACATTTAGTTATTTTACTCTCTTAATAAAAATTACAGGTTTCTGAAGAAATAGAAAAAATGTCATCTAGAGAGAGAGCTTTACAAATGAAAATATTAGATCTGGAAACTGAGCTTAGGAAGAAAAATGAAGAGCAAAACCAACTTGTTTGCAAATTAAACAGTGTAAGTATTAATATGACTTAATATACAGTAAAAAAATAAATTAGCATATAACATTCATACTATGCAGTTTAGTTAAATTGTTAAATTACAAATTGGGGGCAATCAACGCTATTATTTTACTGTTAGTATTAAAAATAAATAATATAAAACATAAAATGTAAATGTCAGCATTATGCCAACGAATTTATCCTGCCTTTCTGGCAGCATGTGTTGCATTGCCCAAGCCTCATCAGGCCCTCCCGCTGCATGTGCTTTTGCATAATAGCCTCTTAATGAAACTTAGAGCTATGTTCTACTTATTTTTTTCATGGTATGAATTTTTCATTTTTTAAAGATAAACACAATTTAAACTGTAAGTTAGATTTTTATATCTGTCTTGAATAATTATGTCTATGAATATTATATTTTAGAAATATATGATTTGGTGTTAAGTAAATATGCAGTACAGTTAAATCTGTATATGAGATGAATGCTTTGATCCACTTAGCCAGGAAATGAGAATACCAAATTGGCTGTGTTTAATTAGTCTTCTGATGTTTTTCCCTGAATATTTATGAAATACTCAGCTGGCATAAGATACTCTTGAAGCCAGCATTATTCATGTTTAAATTACTTAACTGACTACTTGATAATAACATAGAGAATAATGAAACTTTATTTTTCCAGAAGCAGGAGACTCTACAGAAACTGGTTTTTTTTTTTTAAATTTCAAGTGTCTAGAAGTAGAAAATCTAAAAAGTTAAATGATTATGGCATGCATGGTTTAATTTTATTGCCTTCACAAGTCTTATGACAATTTAATCAGAATAAAACATTTATCACTTTTAATTTAGTACAGGCCTTCCCTTTAGTTCCAAACTTTTTTTTTTTTTGGTACTGGAGATTGAACTCAGGGGCACTCGACCACTGAGCCACATCCCCAGCCCTATTTTGTGTTTTATGTAGAGACAGGGTCTCACTGAGTTGCTTAGCGCCTCACCGTTGCTGAGGCTGGCTTTGAACTCGTGATTCTCCTGTCTCAGCCTCCCTAAGTGCTGGGATTACAGGCGTGCGCCGCTGCGCTCGGCTTATTTCCAAATATTTTAAAAAACTCAGACCATAGGAATTTCTGATATTGTAAAATATGTATTGATATTGTAAAATATTCTGATAAAATATTCTGTAAAATATTCTGATATTGTAAAATATTCTTTATGTAATTGAAGCCTGTGAAAAAAAGAAAGCTAAGCTAGGCTGAGGTGGGTTTTGTTGTACTGTTCCCGGTATTTGACTAAAGCTATTAATAAGTAGGTTTATGATCTGATAATTTTTATACCAGTAGAAAAGTAAAAATTCTAAGCACAGATTTAGAAATAGCTGAAAAACGAGTTTTGTTCTGTGCTTCTCAGGGACAGTTGAGTAATCAGTCAAGTATTTATCTTATATACATGCTCTAGCCCCAAGTGGATTGTGAACACCCAGAGAGCCTCTCTCATAGCTGACTGTGTCCCCATCTTCTGCAGTGCCCTGTTTACCCACAGGCCTTTTCTTATTTTCTGCCCAAGTACTCTGGTGGGGGATGGGAGTAGTGGAAAATTAAAAATTAAAATAATTAAAGCACACACGTTTGCTTTCTACTGTGATTTAGCTTGTTGTAATACACATTCACTTAGCCCCACATTATTACATATTTAACAGATTGACTTAATAAATGGCTTTTAATGGGTGCAGTGGTGCATACCTGTAATCCCAGCAGCTCAGGTGCTAAGGCAGGAGGATCAAAGCCAGCCTCTCTAAATAAAATACAAAAAGGGCTGGGATGTGACTCAGTGGTCAAGTGCCCTTGAGTTCAATCCCCAGTACCCCCCAGAAAGTGGATTTTATTTAAAACCATCATAACACATTTCCATTACATTGAGCATATTTTTGTACTAATTTTTGCCATTTTTTCTGCCTAAATATTCATATTTTATCCTATCACAATGATCTTTGTTGTTTAAAAATTTTTTTTAAATTAGATCAGTTTACTAAAAATGCTTTAGATAAAACAGGTTGCAAATACTGTCTAGTTTCCAAGAGACTTTTTATGTCCTTTACAACAATGCAACCTGATAGACAGCTACACAAAGTCACCGGCTGAATGCAGCAAATCTTTTTGGAGCATCAACTTTATTCAACAATTTGGAGAGAAAAATAGTAACACAACACACTTGTATTGTAGGGTAGAATGTAAAATTATGAATGGATTCTGGGATATACATAAGACTTTAGAGACATTTCTGGCTCCAGGAGTTTACCATGGGTTAAGCAGCTGAGCCCATCCTGGAAGCTGTGCATTCACCACCACCATCAACGGGCACCAGAGTACTTGGGCAGAAAATGGGAAAAGGCCTGTGGGGTGCAGGGCACTGCAGAAAACTCTGGGGACACAGTCACTTATGAGAGAGGCACTCTGGGTATTTACCATCCACTCGGGGCTAAAGCATGTATATAATAAGGTAAATACTTGACTGATCACTCAACTGTCTCTGAAAAGCACAGAACAAAATTCATTTTTCAGCTATTTCTAAATCTGTGCTTAGAATTTTATACTTTTCTACTGGTATAAAAATCATCAGATTAAACTTACTTATTAGTAGCTTTAGTCAAATACTGGGAACATTGTAACAAAACCCATTTCACTAACTTTTAAGATAAATGAATAATGGACACATCAGATAGGAGAATTGAAAAGAAAAATAAAAATGATGTATTTAGTTATTGTATATAGGTATTTTTATTGTAACCTTTATTCTTTGATGTGGATACCACTGATTGTATTTCTCTTGTTTTTATTTAGAAAGCACAACATCAAGAAGTATGTTTGAAAGAAATACAACATAGTCTTGAGAAGTCAGAGAATCGGAATGAGAGTAT
Organism: Geosciurus inauris; assembly: GCA_004024805.1. Classification (NCBI taxonomy): domain Eukaryota; kingdom Metazoa; phylum Chordata; class Mammalia; order Rodentia; family Sciuridae; genus Geosciurus; species Geosciurus inauris. Next base: position 32,448 of record PVHX01007594.1, read on the forward strand.
TAGGAATTATTTACAGTTTCTTAAAACTTCTTATGTAACAATGTTTGGATAAATCATTGAATTTCTTTTATATCAGTATTAGGTTTTTACTATGACTCTAAAATGTGATTAGGTAAAAAAATAGTACTGTAATACTGGTTGTTATGATCTGTAAATACATATTTGAAGTATAATTTATTACCTAATTGAAACTTGAAGATATGATAGCTGCTAATATTCCTTTTTTTCTGGATAATTCTCTTCTAACTTATGTATTAGTTGTTAGAACATTTTCCTGACACACACAGATATGAAAATCATTTTTTGTGATGTCTGTAGCCACTATTCAAGTGAATTTGTAATAAATCTAGGCCAATTATGAGCCAAATCCATGATTTTAAGTAATGTATATGGTTGTTTTATATTGTGATGTTATATAAATTAATAAAATATTCTGAATTTTAACTTTTAATGTTGATATAATATGTACTTCCTAAAATACCAAATTTCCAATATACTTAATATTGCTTTAAGTATGTGCTGAGTTGCCATTATAATTTATTATATTTCTAATATAAAATTTTAAGTCTTAGTTATTAAATGCCAGCTGATGATGACAGATGAAAGCATATTGGCATGCATTGTTTCTTTATAAAGAATAGGCATTCAGGCTGTCTTGTGAATACATAATCTCTTCATTCATTTTGTGCTAGTAATTATCAGATATTATAGATATCCTAAAGCCTCTGAGTTAAGTATCAGATTAAAGGGGGACAACCAGTCCCACCCTTGCCATGGCCAACCCGCATGGGATGATCAGAAGAAGCACTTTTAATACCAAGAAGCTTTAGGAGAAGCTCTTTATTATGGGAATGAAGTATAGCACAAGAATTTGCTCCTGGTAATTTCACACCCTTTGTGCCAAGACAAGATCTTCTAAAAGTCGATGGATGTGGCTCATAAGGGATCAAGTGATAGAAACTCCTCTTGGACAATGACTTCAGAGCTATTTATTCAAAGGAATATGGTGGGTGGTTGAAAGAACACCCATAGAGGCAGTCCCAGCCTATGAACAGAGCCATCTCTCCAAGGCTTATTTCTTCCCACTCCTCCTCTCACTCCTGTGACTGCCATTTCATCCACATGGGTTGACTTCCAAGTGATTCCACTGTTTCATAGTATTTTTCTCAAAATAGGAAAATACAGAATGTCAGAAGCTAGTCATATTTTTTTCCCTAACAATTACTAGCAAGATTAAATATTGCCTCTCCACCCCTTTGATCATAGAACTTGTGATACTAAAAAACATCCTGACTCTTGAGCCTCTTTGTTCATTTTCTAAGGTAGAGGGAGCTTTAAGGAATGCCCACATGAAAGGAAAGGAAGCCTCTTAAGTATTGCTCGCCAGAGTGTGATCTGCAATTCAAGGACAGAACTGCATCTTATTCATATTTGCATCTCAGGCCCTGTGTAGTACTTGATATGTATTAGGTCCTCAGTTGATGTTTATGGGTGGGTGGATGGATGGATGGATAGATATTGAAAGAGACAGGTATTCATACTCTTGATTTAGATATGAAAAGTGTAAGCATAGAAGGTTTAACTACCATGGCTGCAGTATAAAACTTAAACTTTTAAAGTTGGCATTTGAACTCAAGTCTTCTGACCCCCAAATTAAAGTTCTGTATACAGTGTCTCTCCCTGTTGTAGTAACAGCAGCAGCAGCCCATCAGCATCATTGCTATTCATATTAAGCACTTGCTATGTTCTGAATTTCTAAGCTTAATATACATATTAACTCATCTATTTCTCAGAAAACAAAGACACTTAAAGGTTAAGTAACTTGCCCCTGGCCACAGAGCTCGAATGTGGTAGGCACTCAGTTCAACATTTTAGAGTCTTTGTACTTAACTATAACCATACTACCTTTATATCCAATTCATAAATAAAGGTAGTGGTTTCTTTTAACAGTAATGCACTTGACATATTTATGAATGCTTTCTCTTTTTCAATATTTTTAATATTCATAAAAATACTTGCTGTCTGTAGCATTTAAATATCAGTACCTGTAGTATCTGCAATATCTGCAGTGTTTTAAGTAGACTGTGGAGGAAGAGATTATCAAGAGTCCCTAAGGTTGGAACCCTAGCTACTGTGGACACAGCACAACAAAAGAAGTTTGCCATATCCTGGAAGAACTTTGACAGTCTCTGTGCTTAGTGTTCCTATGTGAAGCCTTAATCTTCAGTGTCAGCATTGCCCCAGTCAGTGCCCAGGTCTTCAAAAGGAATGTTATGCTTCCAGGTTTCCACCATCTCAGAAAGCTTGTTTCCCCATAGTTCTAACAGGTTTGCATGGTTTTCCTGTGATATTCAGGGCCTCAGGACTTCATTATGTAACAGTTTTCTTCCACTATTATTACTACTTTTTCCCATGTTCCATTCTTCCTCCTTGTTTGATTTCCTGGATCTGATCTCCATGATCTCCATGACCTTTTTCAACAGGGGATCTGTCACTGGGTTTCTTGTGAGGTATTTCTTCCACCTGATTTTTCTGACCACTAATGTGGTTTTTAGGGACAAGCATTCTTTTTCTGTTGGAATGTTAAACTCTTAATTAAAAACTCATGGTTTGTTTTTAGTTCCTGAAAGTCTTTTTATTTTTTTAAGTTCTAGAATTCCATTATATTTTCATTAAAATTCTGTCTGTTCCATTGGTTCTACTTCAGGGAGCATCTCCTTTTTCTGTTCCACTGGCCATCCTTCCTTCCAAGCCCCATAAGTGAGTTTCAGTTTTCCTTGTCTAGTCATGGCTCTGGATTTCCTCAACACCTGCAGTAGCAAACCAAGCAGTGAAAGATGTGATGGCCTCTGTTCTCATGGGCCTCTGGACCTGTTATCTCCTCAGTTTTAGTAAGGAACTATTGTTTCCAAACTTCTTCAGTAACACAGCAGTTCTTTCCCAACTACACAGATGGGAAGCACTTCACTGGAGAATCAGACCCCTGCAAGGTTTTCTCAGATTAGATGTCTGGTGCACCAAACAGCAAGTCTTTCTTTGGGGTTAAGAAACAAGGATGGGGGGCTGGGGTTGTGGCTCAGCGGTAGAGCCCTTGCCTCGTAGGTGTGGGGCAGTGGGTTCGATCCTCAGCACCACATAAAATAAAGGTATTGTGTCCATCTACAACTAAATAAAATATTAAAAAAAAAAAAAGAAACAAGGATGGTCTACAGTTGGAAAAATGCACAGTAGTTTATAAATGAGTCTGATCTGTCTGCTGGCTTGTGATTTCTTTGTGGTTTTTCTATTTAGGTGAAAAAAAAGTCATAAAATTGTTAAGTATCATTCATTTTCATAATTAAAAACATCTCTGTGTATATAAGCTCACATGTTGTTAAGTGCATGGAGGAAGGCATAGAATCCTACATGCCTTGGTAGGGGTGGGGGAAACAGTAATAACTTCCTATATGTGCTTTTATTTTTTATTTATTTATTTATTTATTTTGGTACTGGGGATTGAACTCAGGGGCACTCAATCGCTGAGCCACATCCCCAGCCCTATTTTTTGTGTTTTATGTAGAGACAGTGAGTTGCTTAGCACCTCGCCGTTGCAGAGGCTGGCTTTGAACTCGCGATTCTCCTGTCTCAGCCTCCCAAAGTGCTGGGATTACAAGCGTGAGCCACCACACCCGGCTTGTGCTTTTATTTTATTTCATTATTCTAGTGAGATTTTATTACTTTTGAAGTCTTTTTTTTTTTTCTCATCAGATAAAAAAAATTAAGGTCAAAGCATCTGCAATAACTGTTAGCAAGTGTTACAGAGTGTGACTGATAAGAGGTGATAGTCCAAGAATGAAATATTGGAATTTCATTTTCAGAGGTGGAGTAAGTAGGTTTGAACAAGAAAAAAGTGAAGAAAGACCTGCTAGGTATGGAGATGAAAGTCCCTGAATTCTTGGATGTTGATTAGCTGAGAGGCTTTGGATGGCAAAGTTGTCTAGCATGAGCCACATCTCCTAGGTTACATGAAGCAGAAGAGTAAGTATCTTCGTGAAATGTGAGCAGATGAGTAGATGACTATGATAAGGAAGAAACCTTCAAAATCCTTCCTAGGTTTCTGATTGCACTCAGAGTAAAATTCAAAGTCTTCAGCATGGTCAGGGCCTGCCCTCCATCCCCATATCACATCCTTCCCACACACCACACCCAATTGTGTTTAGTTTCTTCAAAAACCAGGCTTTTTCTTCTGTCTGGTCTCATCTTGGCATGCCCTTTTACCCTTTTACCCATGGCTTTACTAGATCCTGCTCATTCTCTTATAAACTTCCTATTCTTTTGGAAGAGATTTTTTGGCAGAGATTTATTTGTGGTTATTTGTTTCATGTCTATCTAATAGACTTTGACCTCTAGGAGGATTTACTGTTCTTGGCCTTTATCTAACACAGTGCCTGGCTGCCCAGCACAGTTACAGAGGGTCTGCAGAAGAAAGGTGGGGAACTGTGTGGAATCTAGGGGAATGATTAGCTTTTCCTCCCAAAGCTATAAGTTTTCTTCAAGAGAGGTGGGATTTCCTTTCAGGCAGAGGTAGAGATTCAGAGTGCAGGAGGCCTTATTTATAGTCAGACTGGGTTCCAGAGGCCACAGTGGGAAATATTGTGAGATTGAGTCAGGAAAGTGAATAGGTTCCCTTTCAGCTGCTTGCTTCAGATAGACTAAGACAACACACTCAATCTCCCTCTCTCCTTGTCTAAGAATAAAAATGCCCTTATTTTCTTATATGACTGACTTTGGAAAGATAATTTAATCCCAAATGTAATTCACTGCTTTTGAGTTTTTTGACATTATAACTCATGTGGTAGCTTCAGGTAACACTTCTACAAAATAAAAAATAGTAAAAAATTAACATTTTTCCTTCAAATATAACTTAAGATTTGCTTAAAATTGTAAAGTTTAGATTTATTTTTAAAAATAATCTTAAGTCTTTTGCTGGTTTTCTCCTTACTTTGGCATTCCTTGGGTGAAGGTTGAGAATATGCAGAACTGTAAGAAGTACTCTATTTCTAGTTGTAATTAGATGAAGTTAATAGTGACAGCAGGTAGATTACTATTAACACTATAAAAATTAAACCTGTGATAATAGTTATGCATTAATGGATCTGTTCTGAGAACTGTGCTATTTCACAATTTGTTCTTTTGTAGACAGTACAGTATTCTTAAAGCAAATTAAAGCAGCTATGACATCACTGGGTGACAATTTATGAGATCACCATCAGATATGTGATTTCTTATTGATGGATTTGTCATGTGGCATATGACTGTATTTGACTAGAAACATTTTAATTATACATGGTAACCACTTTCTATAGGCTAAAGTTTACTTTTTCCAACTTTTTTGTAATGAAAGTAAATTTTCCTGTAATTAAAAATTAAAAAGCACATTTTTTTTTAAAAAAGATCTTAACAGAAAGGGTACCTAAATCCAAGCCAGTAAGACATATATAAATAATCTTAAGAAAAAAGTAATGATTTTATTAGATAATGATTTATTATAGTGACAATAAAAACCACTCTTGCCTACTCCCCCTGTACTGTAGAACCCAGGGCCTGTGCATGCTACCACTAGCTAAAGCATTCTTAAAGAACAAAACCAAAGAATATAAACTGTGAGACATCTAAAATTGTTATAAAGCTACAATAATAAAGACAGTAGTATTGGTGCAAAGGTAGACAAATAGAACAGTGCAATAAAATAGAGTTCAAAAGAAAACCCACCTTTCTGCTATATGACATCTGATTTATCTCAGTGTTGGCAAAGATGAAACTAGTATGTTAAGAATGAATAAATTGTATTTTTAATAGTCAGATATCCTATGGAAAAAAACAACTTGACTCCTAGTTCAAATGATACACAAAATTATTCAAATGGACTGCAGAACATAATATGAAAAGTAAAACAATAAAGCTTTTAGAAAAAAACATAGGAGACCCTTTTCAATAGCATGGAGTAGGTGAAGACTTAAAGAGGATACAAAAGATGCTAATTATGAAGGAATTATATGAAAATTGATAAGTTCTGATAAGTGAAAATTGTAATTAAGAGTGAAAAGGCAACCACAGGGGTAGAAAAATATATATAAACATTTGTATGTGTATGTTTATATCTCCATGTGTGTATATGTAGATGTAATAAGTAGATCAAATAAGTAGATGTATAGAGGAATTAACATTAACTTCAGGTGTTACTTGAATGTTCTTAAGGAAATCTGAAATAAAAGGGCTTCTAAAATTGAAAATATTGATCAGAACAAGTATGAAAGATTCATGGTCAGAACTCTTTATGGCATTCAAAATATGTTCACATTCCTACTTTTCAGTTAAAACTCAAAGTGAGAGATTATAACTTGACCAAATCAAATTCATATGAATGTTTAATGAGAAGTTTGGATTCTTCTTACTACCTGACAGTCATTGGCTAAGCAGTAGAGTGGCGTGGCGGAAGTGGTTCCACCAGAATCTAATAATTCCTTTAGGATAAATACCTAAGTTGGAGATAATTGTAGCAAATGACATGAATACTTTGTTTCAAGAGCCTCCACATTTTTTTTTGGTATTTTACATCTAGGTACTTATCCTCAGTAATAATTAGATGTAGACAAGTATATTTATTTATGAAGCCATTCAAAACTGCAGAAAGATTTGTACCATTTTTACATAGTGTAAAAACTTAGAATGCTGTAATTTTATTGCCTCCTTATCCTTTTTACTACTGTCATCATAACATTTTACTTCTGTATATGCTATAAGCCTCAAAATACATTATTATTATTGCTTCAATAATTTATTAAGTGATTACAAATAAGAAAAAAATTACATGTACCTCATTCTTACCATTTCCAGCACTCTTTTTCTTATTTGAGACCCATATTTCCATTTTGTCTCATACTCCTTTTACATTAAAAAATTTCCTTTAGGGGCTGAGGTTGTGGTTCAGTGGCAGAGCTCTTGCCTCGCATGTGTGAGGCACTGGGTTCGATCCTCAGCACCACATAAAAATAAACAACAACAACAACAAAAAAAATAAAGACACTGTGTCCATGTATAATTAAAAAATATTTTTTAAAAATTTCCTTTAATGTTTTCATAGTACAAGTCTTTTGGAAACAAATTCATCTTTTCTTTTTCTGAAAAACTACTTGATCTTTCTTTTTCAAATATTTTCATCTGGCATAGAATTCTGGATCGATAATTTTTTTTTCTCTTTCTGCACTTCAGGATTGCAAGGCTTCTGTCAGGAAGCTAAGATGTAAATCCTATCTTTGTCCTCTGTATGTGTAGCTTCTTTGTCCCCCTCCCCACTCCTGCCCCCACCACACCTCTTCGTTACTTTAAGTATTTTCCCTTTAGTTTTGGTTTTCAGCAGTTTGACTATTATATATCTAAGTTTTTTCTTTCCTAGATAAATATTTACACTTTTCTGAGTTTAGATTTGTAGATTTTGTTTATCTCTCATTAATTTCAGAATATTGTCAGCCATTATCTTTTCAGATATTTCTCCAGTCCTGTTCTCTTTTTCTCTTTCTGGGACCCTAATTTGATGTATGAAAGACCTTTCTATATTGCCCCATATTTCTTGGATGATCTGTTTTCTCTCTTTCCTCCCTCTCTTGCTTCCCTGTCCTTCCTTCCTTTCTTCCTCTCCCTCACTTTGTTTCAGTCTGAATAATTTCTGTTGACTTATGTTCAAGTTCAATGATTCTCTCCTCAGCTGTGTCTGTATTGATAAACCTACTGATGGGGTTATCTCTGATATAATGCTTTTTAATTTTAGCATTTTCAATTAACTTTTTTATAGCTTTCATTTCACTGCTTACATTCCCAGAATATGTTTATGCGTATTATGTACATTTTTACTATTTTAACATATTAATCATAGATTTTTGTGTCTATATGTGATTATGTAACATCTGAGTGATATGTAAGTCTGGTTCTGTTGCTTTCTTTTGACATGGGGCATTTGAAATCTTCCTTTGTTGTGCATCTTATTGTTTTTGATTACTTGATGGACATTGTGGATAGAAGACTAAAGGACAGACACATAATACAATATTTGTGCCCAGAATTGAGTACACATATTCTGTTAAGTCACTGGAACATCAGAGTCAATCTAATCAAAAGCTGAGCTTGCTTTGAGTTGCATTATTACTACAGTTACCTTCAGCACCTACAAATTTCAGTTGTCTCCAGTAGTTACCTTGTGTTTATTGTGAAGTTTGGGGATGTCAAAGGGTTTTTCCCAATACTCTATTCTCAGCTTTCAGTGGTCCCTGAAAACATGCACCATAGGCAAACACTCCACCAAAGAGCTACATCCTCAGCCCCTTTTTAAAAATTTTATTTTGAAACAAGGTCTCACCAAATTGCTCATGTTGGCCTCGAACTTGAGTTCTTCCTACCTCAGCCTCCGTAGTAGCTGTAAAGCCAAATGACCAGAAGGAAGTGGAACAGGCTTTATTCTGGGAGGAACGCTCCCAGGCCACACGCCCGGTCACCAGGCTTGAGCCGGCTGAAATGGTGCTGGAGCTTCATGGCATACAGAACTTAAAGGGTCTCCCCGTTTGGAAAAGGAAGGCTTAAGGCAGGAAGGGGAGGGCCTGGGGCAGGAAGATGTGTTGGTCTAGAGTCCAGTGCCCTCTGAGATTAGTTAGGTGAGGCTGGTGAGGTCAGAGTCCTTCCGGGATGAGCTGGGAGTCATGGCGATTTTCATGTCGAAGGTTTGCTGTTTCTCCGTTTGGGCTACTGGGGGCTGCCATGTTGGCGCGTTGGGCACATGCGTTCTGTGTTTGGTGTGCGTGACTGAAGGTGGCTGTGTGGGTGTGCTCTGCACAGGCCGCTGCTGCTCCCGGTGGTGGCAGCAGACAAGGGTGGGGGAAGGCGGCCACGTGGAGTGGGAGAGAGAGAGCAAGGAACTTTCAGAAAGTGCCCCAGGGGCTGGGTGCTCCGGCAGGGCCAGCGTGCAGCCTGACCGAGTGGGGTGGCCGCCTGGGGCGCCTGCAGGTGGCCAGGAGCGACAGGGCTGATGGGTGCTGCCGGCGCAAGGTGGTTGTGTACCGCATCTGCCTCTGACCTAACTGTAGCTAGGATTAAGGATATACACCACCATGCTTGGCTCTTTGTTCACTCTCATCCTTCCCAGCAGTAGACTACTGTTTGCTGATAGTACTACTAGCTTTTGATGGGAGTAAAGTTTTCAGTTTTGCTAGTCCAACCTGTCTCATCAATTCTTTAGCTTATGCCTTATAGTTAGGGGTTTCTCACTGATCACCTTCTTCCATACCTGTAGCAACCACATTCAATCATGTCGCTGTGTGTGTCTGTGCAGAGGGGTAAAATCATTAGGTGGGAGAGCAATTTCTAGCACCTCCCCCAAGTAATAGCAAATTTCTGAATAGTAAAAATGTAAAAATCTCCTATGGTTTTATTATTTTCTTATTTTAATTGCCAGTTGTTCTATATCTGTGTTGATCTATGTTATTTTGGGCATATAGATTTAGAATTGTGATGTCAACTTGTTGATACCCTATCATTATTAAAGGTTTATAAATCTCTAATAATGCTTCTTGCTTCAAACATCTGTTATCTGATATTAATATACTCACATCATCTTTTATTGGTTTGGTGTTTGCATGGTGTAGCTTTTTCCATCCTTTTAATTTTAGCCTTCCTTTGGCTTTATGTTTTAGGCATATCTCTTATATGCCATATATAATTGATTTGGTTTTGTTTGTTTTATGGTTAGTCTGGGTTTTTTTTTTTTTCTTTGCTTTTTTAGTTTGACAATCCTTTTTAATTAGAACATTTAGCCTAATGTAATCTAATATAATTTTTAATATAGTTGAGTTTTTAATCTATCATCTTACTATTTTCCCCCATCTTTTTATATTCCTTTTCTTCTCTTTTGATTCTATTTCCAAATCGTTCAAATGTTTTGTATTTCACTTTTTCTTTTATTAAAAAGGCTATAGACACTTCGATGATATTATGTGTCTTTGGAGAAGAGTGTACCTTGTACCAGAGGAGGTTTCCCTTTTTTCTATTAAGCAATTTTGTGAAGATGGAGGCATCACCGTAATTCAATGTTATGGACTAAATTGTGCCACCCCCAAAATATATATGTTGAAGCCCTGACACCTGGTATCTCAGAATGTGACTATATTTGTAAATAAGGCATTTAAAGAGGTAATTAAGCTTAAATGAGACCATTAGGCCTATCAGGGTACACCCTAATCTAATCTAGTATCCACATAAGGAAAGGGGAAACACTAGGGAAACTGAAAGAGAACAGTGTCTGTATAAGAAAAGGGAGAGATTCTAGAGAAATACTGAAGAAAACAAAAGGCCATGTGAGGTCACAGTGAAAAAGCAGCCATCTGTAAGATAAAGAAGACCTCAGGAGAAGCCAAACTTGCTGTTGTCTTGATTTTGGACTTTCAACCTCCAGAACTGAGAGAAAATAAATTTCTATTATTTAAACCATCCAGCCTGTGATATTTTGTTAAAACAACTCTAGCAAACTAATACATTCAAGCAGCTGATCTGAAGCCGTATTACTGTCTTAATAAAGCTCACTCTGCCTCTGGTTAGCTCTATTCCAATGGCATATTACTTTGGACTTCAGATGAAAGCTGGATGAGTCTTTTCCTGTTAAGCATTGACAAACCGCAAGTAATTCTGCTTTGCTTGGGTTTTCAGGTTAAGGTTTTAGCTCATTGTCTCAGGCATTCTTCAGAGTTCAGAAAATTACTCAATGAGGAAACATACTCTGTTTGAGACCCTCATTTTTTTCTCCGTTTCCCACCAACCACAAAAACCTCTGCCAGCTTCTCTGACGCCCCCAGGAGTGGCCTCCTGACCAGGGCCAAGCCTGAATTCTCCGCTTCTAGTTCTGTCCAGAATTGGCAACTTTCCCTCAGAAAAAGCGGCTGCAGATCTTCACCACTCCCTCCTGACCTGTCAGCTCTTGCCTCCGGTTTGCTTAAGGGCTTCTTCCCTTGGTAGGTCTTTGTCTTTCATTGTTGTTTAAATCTGCATGAAATTATCCTTTGCTTTCAGAGGTTTTTCTGCTTAGCTCTTTAGTTTCCCACCCTGCATTAGCATCAGAATTTTTCAAAATATGTTGAGGGATAAACCAGTCATGCATTTGATTCTCCTCTGCCTCCAAACTTGTCACTCCAGCCACATGAGATCTCCAAGGCCTCTGTGCATATACTGAGCTGCAGCTGCAGCCCTATGCTTGGGCCAAGCCAAGATTCTTAGCCTCTAACCTCTTCTGGGAAAGTGTAGCTAAGAATCCTTAGCTTACCTCTGAAATTCAGTGCCTTTAGTCTTTGTTGTTTCCATAGTTTCAGATGCTTTTCAGATAGGTTTTTATATTTTATCTGGGCTTTTTGTTATCATGGAGTGACCAGCCATCAAGTTTGCCTGGTACTGAGGGGTTTTCTTCCTGAGATATAGGACTTCCAGAGCTGAAACAGACAATTTGGGGCTGGGGGGGATATTAGGGATGATTAGTAAGCCTAAAAATCTGCAGCAAAGTTGAACTGCTGCAAAACTCTTTATTTGTTCTCATAAATGAAAGTTTGTTGGCACAAAATGAATATTTTCCCAGCATTATGAAGAATTGTTCCTACTGCATATAGTCTCAGGCAATAGGAAGGAATGATAAGGATTTTTAATCCTTGTCAATTGGTGTATAGTTAAAATCTTAGTTCTAGTGAAAATGATTAATGAATCAAAATATTTTGTGCCTATATTCATATTTCCCATTGAAATCTACATGGTAGATTGTGTTTAAAAACAGGCAAATGAAGGTAATGTGGAAGAGTTGCTACTTAAATTACATTTTTAAATTATAGTTGAGGACTATAAGCCACAATTAGAATGTATGACTTCTTTCTTTTCTGTACTATAATTTGAATGTCAATAAGGAATTAAGAAAACTCATGCAATGCATTTATAAGGATCCATTATGTACCAAATACTGTGCTTGATACTGAACATATAAAGATGAGTAAGACCTCTTTTCATCTCTTGCAATAGTGCTTCCTAGCCTTTGGAAAACCATAATACAAATAAAAAAATAACATATTTATGTAAAACTATAGTTTAAAAAAAAAGTGATTGTGGTTACTGATAGCTGATAGAAATTTCTGGCTTAGGGATCTAGCCAACATAGGTATTCTCTGGGGTATTTCACTTCATGAGTTGAGATCAGGATCTCGCCATATTTGTAATCCATTTGTGCGTTAAGAATCCCATTGCTTTTCTCTTATGTTCTAGGCTTTCTTTGCAAAAGACCCTGTGAATATCTTTTCATGTCCCTAGTGGAAAACTTTGCCATACACCAGATATATACATGAACGAGATTCCCTAAATCCTTTTTCATTAGGGGTTCCTATTCCATGGTGCATCTAGACTACAACATGTGCATAAAAGCAGAAATTAGTGTCTTGTTAGGCTATTTCTGTTCTTTCTATTCTTTCTCTGCACATTACATATTTTCTTTATCCAGAGGAACACATGATTTCCATTATATGGAGTGCAATATAGTTTGGCTTTGAAGTAGGTGAGATAAAGTTATTTACAATGGGAAAATGACTGTAACAAAATGTTATATAAACATTTCATAAAGAAATATGTGATAGTCAAATTTATGCTAATTTTATATTTATTAAAACTTTTGATCTAAGTCTGGATAACTTTTTAGGTCTTGTTTGTTTTTTTCCTTTATGGTACTGGAGTTTGAACCCAGGGCTTCACACATACTAGAAAAGTGCCCTACCGCTAGGCTAGATTACCCATTTTATTTTGTTCTGACACAACCTCTTGCTAAGTTGACCACACTTGCCTCATGCTTTCATTCCTCCTGCCTAGGCCTCCCAAATAGCCAGGTTTATAAGGTATGTGCCACTGTACTAGGCGACATTTTAGTTCTTTATAGTTGATGAATATAATTCTCTGTGCAGTTCTCAGAAAAATCTATTGGATTATAAAAAGGTAAATTTAGTTAACTGACAAATGTTTTATTTAATTTATAAAATGTTCAACCAATAATAAACTGGGATGATTACTGTGATACCTAGATGAGGGAGGATAAGGAAGATTATCAGAATATACTCACTTATGAGAATTTGCTTTGATATGACATCCTTTTATGGTAAGATAAATATGCAAAGAGAAGCCTGGATTATGATTATAGAATTTATTCTTGCTAGGATTAAATTATAATTGGGCAACATAATCATGTAAATAGTCAAGTTGGGTAATTGAAATGGCCAAGGTAATAAGATTACCTAGTCTGTTTTATAGTCATCAGATTGCTGCTGGTGGCAGGGCCCTTCTGGATAATGGGCTATTGTAGGTATGTTAGTAGCACAGTTCAACTGAGCAGACTGGCGTTTAATAGGGCAAGCCCATAGGAAATGGTAGAGGCTGTACCCCTGTGATAAAACTTTATGAGGCTCCAACAACTTCCTAAACCTAAATAGGCAGAAATAGCAATCTTCCAAATCTTTAGAGACAAAAGAATCCAGTAGTTGTGATTCTCCAACTTCTTATAATGTAGTGATCCTATGACCACATACTTCAATATATGTTTGAGGCTCCTAAGTAAAAAGAGAGATTTTTACCAAAACAAATAATCAAGTTGCCCATAATTGCCCATATTGATTAATAGATTATTAAGAAAGTAATAAACTAGGTGTATTGTAAAATGAGTAAAATCATAATGTTTAATAATTTTTAGGGCAGTTGGGGGACAGAATATGAAACCAGTTTATTTAAACATTTGTACCTATCAATACACTTTCTACAGTTTTTCTCCGGCTGCTTACACATTTTTTTTGTAAAATTCTGATTATTTTGGGGTTTTGTGTAGCTAATACAAATTGTTAACTTCTAACTGGTAGTAATTATTATATATGAACACTATAATTTTTATCTTGAATTGAGGTACACTACTAATTTATTTGTTAGTTTTCCATTTGATTCATTTGCCTTTTCTGAATAAGTAATCTAATGTTATCTTCGGCAATATTGTTAATATTGTACTGTTAAGTATCAGTCATGCATAAAATATCTTTATAAATGATTCATTTATATAAAGTTCCAAACAAAATCCACACATTGCATTTGATGGATATGTTCCTTGTATTCTATAATAATTGCCCTAGTTTATTTTCAAGTCATTTGTTAGATCATTTGCCCTATAGAATTTCCCACACTCTAAATTTGGTTGATTTTATCCTCATGGCATTATTTAACATGTTTCTTCATCTCTCTTTCCTGTAAACCAGTAGTTAGGTCCAAACTCTTGATTGAATTCAGGTTTAATATGTTTTCCTCTTGGCAAAAAATACTTCATAAGTGGAGCTGTACACTTTCAATCACATCACATTAGGAGCAATGTAATGTCTGGTTGTCACATTTTATGGTTAAAATGGATCTGTGGATTCAGGTAACATCATTCATCAGAAGATTTAGATTAACTTTCTTACCTAATACTTGTAAGCAGCCATTGATGATCATTGCCAAAATTCATTATTTCATTAGGGTATCTTAAAAATGGTGATTTTTCTAATTCCCTTGTTCTACATTTATTTATTGTGATTCTTCTATCAGAACTTTCCTTATCAACTAGTTATTTTGACATACAAACTGTAAGGGAAAGGTAGGATAAATGCTTGGCTTAATTTGCAGAATAATGAATGAATGTCTAGAAGCCTCAAACATGACATGAGTTTTGTTTTTATTTTGTTGTGGTGAATTTTTGTAGAACATGGAAATATATAAACATGCACACACCACACACACATATATATTCACCTACTTTAATTCAATGTGGTAATTTTAAAATTTATATTTAACAGTAAAAGTTGTCATTTATATCTGAAATACAGCTTTGGCTATTTCTCTTGAGTGTATGTGTAATGGTGTACGTACCTGTGGTTTGCATATCTTTTTGAGGTTTTGGTTTGTAGTTTTCTTATTTCATATATGTATTTTTAAAGGATTTTTCTTTTTTATATTGTAGTAAAAATATGGTCTTAATTTCTGTTTGGGGGAATTTTTAAGTACTATATATATATATATATATACCTTATATATATATATATTTTAGTTGTAGGAGGACACAATACCTTTATTCTTTATTTTTATGTGGTGCTGAGGATCGTACCCAGTGCCTCACATGTGCTAGGCTAGCACTCTACCACTGAGCCACAACTCCAGCTCCCAAGTATCTATTATTTTTATACCTTTCTTATTTTGTCTACTTTGCCTATTAAATTAATACTGATGTACATTAGTATCTTCTACTGAAAATGTGTTTCTTCCTACTTTTCCTTCTATAGCTAATATTTTTATTTTATATAACTTGGTATTCTCATTTGGTTATTATCTACCCCTGTCAAAGAGACGACTGGGGCCGTTCAATTCTTAATCCTTTGTGTGTGTTTTAGTGAGCTTTTCTGCTGCTGTGACCAAAAAGAACTGACAAGAACAATTAAGAGGAGGAAAATTTTATTTTGGGGCATCTCAGTTTTAGAGGTCCATAGATGGCCTACTCCATTCCTCAGAGCCTGAGCTGAGGCAGAACATCATGGTGGAAGTGTGGCAGAGGAAAGCAGCTGGGGACATGTACCAGGAAACAGAAAGAGAGCTCTGTTCAGCAGGGACAAAACAAACCCAAGGTCCTATTTCCTCTAGCTGTACCCCACCTGTCTACAGTTACCACCAAGTTAATTCCTATCAGTGGATTAACACACTGATGTGGTTAAGGCTCTCATAACCTAATCATTTCACCTTTAAACCCTCTTGCATTTTCCCACATGTGAGCTTTTGGGGGACACTTCATCTGAACTCTAATAGTGGGTAACCACAAATTTAATGATATATGTCATTATTACAAATAATATACAATATTCAAAATATTCTTTATTGTCTTATTTTATGCTTTTTTTTTACCTTGAATTATGATTTGATAGTATAAATTTTGCCACTTCCACATTTTTCTCATTTTCTTGGTAAATTGTGCCTGTTTCAATTTTTGTTGCATTGTCTTTTCCAGAGATAAGGAATTTGTTGCTTTTCCTATCCTCCCTTCCCAGTCTGATATTGTAAATTGTTTTTGCAAAAGTTAGTTTTGTGGCTATATGTAAAATAATTTAAATTTATAGTTTTATTGGTAGTTAATTTTATGCTTAAAGCCAGTTCTTCTATTATCAACACCCAATTGTTATTTTTGATTAATCATTAATTTTTCTAGGCTATGCTTTAAGCAATTAATTAGTAATTATAGCTATGTGGTATGTATTCAGCATTCTGATATCCAGACATCATTCACAAATGGGAACTTTAGCAGAAACTTGAGTGGGGGTTAAAATCTCAGAGTCACAATTGTTTTCTCTAAAGTTCTATAGATTTTGCTTTCTGTCTTCTAACATTTAGCTCATAAAAGAGATGTCTGAAGGCTTCAGATACTCATTCCTTTGTGGGTAATCTACATGTTTTTGCTGGATTCTCCTGACCCCCACCTGGGATCCATTTAACCCAGTGTCATCACCGGATCAATGGCATTAAGTTATCTGACTAGATGATGCCCGTTGAATAGAGATCCTAATATTTCACTGAGTGTTTTTTCCTTGTTAGAGTGAAATTTTAGAAGGAGGAAATATCATGTCTGCACTCCTGGCACAATTTTGTCCAGGATTCTGTTCAAGTAGGTATATAATGTGGTCAAATTTCTATTTTCTTATAGATCATTCTGGCGACCACAATGTGGGGAAAGGTAAGAATGGGTGAGGAGAGAGAAGGGATGTTGGAGCCTGGGAGACCTGGTAAACAACTATGTCAGAGTCTAGTAAATGATAGAGCCGTAGTGGTAGGAACAGGGAAAGGGGATGAAGTTCTGAAAACTACAGTGTAAAATTCAGTGATTTGGTGACTCACTAGCTTTTGTGGGAAAGGATGATGGCTGATCAGGTGACTGTCAGTGCCATCAAGCAAAGTACAACAGGAAGAATTGGGGTTGAGAGAAAGAGACTAATTTAATTTTGGACTCTTTTTGGACACCGTTTTTGTTTTCATTTTATCTATTTCTAACTGATGGATTTGTCAAGTAAATTATTTTCCAGTGTATTTGTGTTATGTTTGTTGGGAAGGAGGTCAATTTAAAAAATTAGAAGGCTTTTCCAATTTGTTCTTTGTTATTATATTGTTGCTTATGTATTAAATTTATTTTATTTATAACATCATTAAAGAATAATATAAATATGAATCTTATGTTTTTATTTACATTAATATATATTAATCTTATCTTTTTCACCATAGTCATTATGATTTTGTAGGAGTTATATATTTAGGACAGACTCAGAATATCAGCAGCTTTTATAGTTCTGAACAAGTGAACAGGCTAATATCTAATTAAAGGACAGTCAAAACCTTGAAATCAGGTGAGGTTCTAAGTTATTCACACAAAAAATTCCAAAATACTGTAAATCAACTAAGAAGTTGTAAAAGATATTATTAAAATTTGAAATTTGTTATTTGTCATAAATTGCTTTTATTTGCAAACTTAACACATACCCTGTAAACTATAGGAAGGGCCTATCCCTGTCTTAGAACTCTGAATCTGATAATAAAAGCACATTAATGAGATTGCATTATGAGAGTAAAGATGTTTTTGCCAAGTCAACTGGTATTTAATGAGAAGTAGTTTGGAGGTTCTTGATTTTAAGGTGTTTTTTTTTAATAACTACAACATAAAATAGTATGTAATCTTTAAAAGCTTTTCTGTTTTCACTTAATAAGATCCTAGGGTTGGATTTTATTGTTTTGAAATATGTTTATTCATAGCATATGTGAAGCTACTTTTCAAGTTTCAATACAAGCGCTTTTTATTTTTGTGACTTACTTTTATTTTTTCAGTGATTTTAGATCTCACAAGGCTTTCAACTTCATTTTGTCACTAACAATTTAATTATGAAAGCAATAGTATTTTAACTAAAAATAAATTCAAGCAATACTGAAGAATATGATGTGGAAAGTTTTTTCTTCAGCTGCTTCTCATCCTAGATTCTATTCCCCAAATTAACCGCTGTTCATGGTTGCCTTGCCATACTGTTTAACCTTTACGAGAAAGCCCTGTTTCTTAACTTTAAATCATTTAGTCAAGAGAAGAGGCAGAATCTAGTTCTCTTACAAGTGACAAGAACTAAGTTTTTATTAAAAATAATTTTTAGTTATAGATGGACACAATACTTTTATTTTATTTATTTATTTTCATGTGGTGCTGAGGATCAATCCCAGTGCTTCATATGTGCGAGGTGAGCACTCTACCACTGAGCCACAACCCCAGCCCCA
This sequence comes from Geosciurus inauris, assembly GCA_004024805.1. Lineage (NCBI taxonomy): Eukaryota > Metazoa > Chordata > Mammalia > Rodentia > Sciuridae > Geosciurus > Geosciurus inauris. Next base: position 50,844 of record PVHX01007594.1, read on the forward strand.
AGAACTAAGTTTTAGTACCCTTAAATTTTAACAACTCAAAAATCATGAGATACTATTTCAGCATAATACTGAAAATGTTTGAAATGATTAACTCTAAAACCAGAATGTCTGGTGCTGAAATGAGCAAGTACACACTTCCCTGTAATTTATTTTCCATTGTGTCTTTTGAGTAAAAGCATGGGTTGCACTTTTTAAAAGATGTTTTTCTTACATCTAATGGGTATAGCAAGTTTTGCTATTCACATCAAATCAATGTCTAATTTTAGCAATTCTAGTTCTATTTTAAAATGAAAAGTATGGTTTATCAGTGGTATCTTAAGTGTTTTTCATCTTCGTGACATCCTTTTAAGGCCATACATTCCAATATGCAAGTTTTAAAGTAGCTTGTATACACCCAGCATGCAAGGCCATGACTTTAATCATTTCCTCACCAGAACTTCAATTATGCCAAGCACTTTTTAATTATCCTGTAGCCCACAAGGCTATTCTTAGAAAAAAGTCTGACTTTTACAGAGGCAGTACACTCCTCTGTGGCAAAAGTCAACTCACCACTTAGCAGCCCCACCCATGAAAAAGCCCTGTGAATTAAAAGCTACTAAATAAAGCGTGTATTTTTAACAGCTTCAATTTTAAAGTTAATTTTGGCATAAAAGTTGAAGACTTTTTTTTTGAAGTACAGAAATGCTATGTTGGCGTTTCATGGTATTTTCAGAAAGCAGTTTGTTTTTTGAGTTGTCTCTTTTACACTTCTTAAAACATCCTTTTTCCCTCCTAAAGGAAACATATTAATCAGCTTGTCCTATTTTTATTTTTATACTATTTTACAAAGCAAATCTGAACCAAAAAGAACAATGATAGAGAATTTGTGTGTCAGGCAGGGCTGTCGGGTAGGGGAAGAGGGGTTGGGGGTGAAGGGGTTGACAGGGAAAGCAGTGTGGAAGAGTAAGTAGAGTCACTGTTTCATGCACAAATCAAAACATGGAATACACATCCAGAAATTAGGAGAAAAGAAAACCACATAGAATTACGTTGTCTTACTCTTTTCACTTCCTAGTAATGGAAAAAAAATCTATTTTTCTCAATTAATACAAATATGTAGAATATAAAGTCATTTTAGGGCATGTTTGTATAAGACTAATGCTTATGAGGTACTAAACACCTAATGCTCTATAACATATTCATTCAGAAAACAGTGAATAAGAACCTGCTGTGTGCAAGGTCCTGTGCTTCTCTTACTTTGTAACATATCTCCATTAAATGATTGCATCATGATCTCATTCTAGGAAAATGCAATATCCTAGATCTGAACTTAGGACATGTAACAGATACTGTGAGTGCAATCAATACCTGTTTCCCTTGTTTTTTCCTTGCCTTTATCTATTATAGAAGCTGGATTATTGAAGAATTCAACTCCCCAGTTTGCTTTGCAAATTAAAATTGCATAAATGCAATGTAAAAAGAAGTTGACTGGTGCCTCGTGGTCTTTTTCTACCATGGTCTGGAAGTGATGCTCTCAGTGAGGAGCAGAAAGCCATAAGAAGCTTGGGACCATGAAGGTCCTTGACTAGCTGAGCACTGCCCATTCTGGGCCTGCTTATGGTAGGAAATACATAAACTTCTTCCTTCTTTAAACCACCAGTTGCTAGTGGTTCTGATTACTCTTAGCTACACATATTACTGAGTGAAGAAAAGAGTTAATTTGGCGGGCTGGGGTTGTGGCTCAGTGGTAGAGCACTTGCCTCGCTATGTGTGAGGCACTGGGTTCGATCCTCAGCACCACATACAAAATACATAAATAAATAAAATAACAGTTTAAAAAAATCTTTAAAAAAAAGATAATTTGGCAATAGACATGACAGTGATCTTTATATTCCATATTATGGTGACCAAGATGGTCCAAAATGACACCCACTTCCTTCACACCCTATGCAGTTTCTCTCTAGTCCTCTATCAGGGTCAGTTTGTGTGACCCGTGGGATATGACAGAATTGTCACTTCCAAGATTAGGTTATATACCTTCTATCTGGGTCTAGCCCACACCATTTATTATTCTAGGGAAACCAGCTGCCATGTTATATGAGCATCCTCCTATGGAGAGACCCACATGGTGAGAAACTGGATCCTCCAGCCAACAGTGGCATGAATGAGCTTGGAAACCGATTCTATCGTCCCTTCAGATGGCTGCAATCTCAAGAGAGACCCTTAGCCAAAGCACCCAGCAGAGTCCCATCCCAGATTCCTGACTCTTGTTGTGGGATAATAAATGTTTTGTTATTTTAAGCTATTGAATGTTTGGGTAGTTAAGTAGCAATATAGAACTAATAAATTGATTCATTACAGCCTTCTAAATGGTACTTTGAATATATTAAATTTGTAAATATTTGATTTAAAGCTCTTTGATACCATGTTTTTAGCACAGGAAATGGATATATTCTGTATATACTAGTAAATACTTTTGTTCATATTAAAATATATGGCTTGATATGTTTGCTATTGAAACTCTTGACCTTCTCAGTATTTAAATGTTACTTACCAATCATTGAATACTTTCACTCAATGGAGTTCATTACACAAGTCAGGGAAAAACACCAGCTTTTGCCAAGGCGTGGTGGCGCATGCCTGTAATCCCAGCAGCTTGGGAGGCTGAGGCAGGAGGATCATGAGTTCAAAGGCAGCTTCAGCAATTTAGTGAGGCCCTAAGCAACTCAGTGAGACCCTATCTCTAAGTAAAATACAAGAGAGAGCTGGGGCTATGGCTCAGTGGTTAAGCACCCCTGGGTTCAATACCCAGTATCAAAACAAAAACCAAAAACAACAACAACAACAAAAAAAACCCAGCTTTCATGAAACTGTGACTCTATTATGGAAGGCCCATAATTGACCAAGCAAACAAGACAGTTTCAGATAGTTCTAATCATTATGAAGGAAATCATTAAGTGGCAGATACAGGATGAGAGTGGACTTTTAAGAGTGGCTTATCCAAGGAGGGGACACTTTAATGAAATCTGAATGGTTGGAAGAAGCCAGATACAGAAGATCATTCCAAGCAGAGGAAGGAGAGAGTACAAGGGCCACAAGGTGGGAATTCTTAGCTTAATTAAGCAATAGAAGGCAGGCCTTCATGACTGACACATAGTGAGAATCAGAACAGGGCCTGGTTCTTTGACGGTGGCTTCCCATTGCAAGAAGCAAAGCAGGTGGGAGTAGGCCTGGTTGGCCATGATTAAGAAGCACAGCCGGAAGCCACTGGAAAGTTTTCAGCAGCACAGTATCATGATTTGTGTGTTTACAACAATCCCTGGGGCTGTGGAGGCTGAAAGGGCACCAAGCAGATGAATACAACAGGGAGCAGTTGTGCTTGGCGCGTAGTAGGAACTCTAGGAGTGTGTGGTAAGTGAATGAGTGAGTGTGTCAGAGCCAGTCAAGCCTGATTGTCATTTGGGTACTGTGCTGGAAGTGGAAATATCAAGTGGACAGACTCACAGTATATTTTAGAAATAGAAACAACCTTGACAATGGATTGGACATGTGCATCTGAGAAGGCAGTGAAGGACAGAAAGGACTCGAGAAAGAACCACTCTGGCCATTCTGTTTTAAGAAACAATAGGTGAACATACATTTATAAGTTGGGCGAGGGTTGGGAGTATATTTGGGAGACAAAAGCTTCTGTTGGTTTTGATATATCTGCAATATTTTCATGTAAAGATTGTAATCAGAACTCAACTGGACATTTGACTACTTTGCATAATAAGAAGTTAGGTCACGAGAAATGCAGGATCCATTAATGCTTTCTCAGAGATTCATAGTGCAAACTAGTTTATTATAGACTCTCAAAACCAAATGTAATGGTCCATGAAGCCTGTCAAGGTGAGGGGGACCATCATACCTGAGATGAAAATGTATAGATATTATTTATATCATGACACTGAATGAGGGCTAGATCTAGAAGAAAGAAGGGTAATGGAGCTCCATATGCCAATATTATTCATGATGCTTTAACTTGGATGCCATCAAAATAGAAGTTACAATAGAAAAAAATAGAAAATTTCTGAATAGATTTCAGGTGTGTGTAGTTTTTTTCCCCCCTCAAAGAAATTGACAGAATTTTGTCTCAAATTCATCTTGGCTCAGCACTTGAGTCATAGGACTTTATCTCCTCAGGAACAATAGTTCTCATTTCTGAAATTATAGCTGGTTTTCTTGTAGTTATTCTTAAAATATGTGCTATTTCATGGAAGAACGATATAGGAAAACCACTTGTACAACAGAGCGTATATACCTTTACTGCTTAATATAGCCAGTGTAACAAAGGGGGACGAGAGGAAAAAGAATGAAAGGATTCTGCTGCTCAGATCTTACAGCGCTGTGTAATCAATAATAAGAAGCTACTGTGCACTTCAGCAGTGATCTGAACATCAAATGGACTTGAACTTACCACGTTTATACACAGGTCCTATGCTTATCCGAGTTACATGAGGTTGCACGCTCTTCCTGAGGCTTGAGAAATTCCATTTGAAAGCAACCCAGTTTTGCAAAACTCTAGCAATGAAAGCAACTTGTTTACTGGAAGTCAGTATAGATGTGTAGGTCACCAACTGAGAAGTGATTTCAATGACTGGGGGTTAATCACTGACTCGTGCATTGGAGGATGGCTGGCTAGCTACCCCCTGCAAAGGCATCTAACACAGAAAGACTGCAATTAAGTGTAAGCTAATGACATGTTTAATAAGTATGATAGTTCCAAAGTAGTGATAAATGTACAGTATATTCAGAGATATCTGCAATAGCAGTCATGTGAAATGAAAATATCTGTGATTACTGTCAGTAACAAACTCACTTATTCTCTTCATCATACTGTGATTTGCAGTTGGCATTCATAATTGAAAGAAAGGCTATATGTCAGTTAAAGTTAGTGAAAAACACATGCAATTTATTTTGTCCAGCTGCATTTATCGCATACATTCATGAACCTTAGGTGAGAATTTTTGGATTAAGGGTAAAGTAAAATGTAAGGCTTGGGTATTTTAACATTTGACATGCTGCAGTTTGTAGGGTAACACCCTTCTCTTCTCCACCTGACTTTTGAACAGATTGAGAATAATAGATTCAGAAATTAAAACGAAATCAAACTGAAGGCTTTATGCTGAATAGAGCTACTTGAGCCAGCCTGCTACCACGTTGTCCCTGAGTGAAGCTGAATGCTTGCATTGGTGAAGATCTTACCATGTAAAAATCACCTGAAACCCTCACCAGAAAAAAAATCACTGTGAATGTTCTAGTGAGTGTACAGACTCTTGGCCTCCTCTCTATAGACAGAAAAATACATTTTTAATGTGTAATTTTAGTTTTTTAGCATAGTAGATCAGTTCTCACTGGCATCACAATTTCTTAAGTATCATTACTTCTCTGATATTTCAACAAATATGAGCATTCTGAACATCATCCATATTGTGCGGGACTAGCCAACTCTGTTAGTGCCCATTCAGGCAATCAGAACCAACAGAGGGAATGTCAAACAGAAAACTAGGATGAAAAAACAAGAACAAAGAGAAAGAAGAAAGGAAGGAAGGAGAAAGAAAGAAAACTGGCTACAAACATGTTGGAAGAGCCAAAAAAGGGCACGTGTGTTTATCTAGAGATTAGTAACTTCCTCACCTGCATGCTAGGGCAGGAGAGGCAGAAAAATGCTGTCCTCAGTCTGTTCCTGAGGCTGCTGGAACTCCACTGTGGCTCTTTTCAGGAGGGAGAGAGTCATTGCCTTTGTAGGTATAGCGGGGGTCCAGGCCCGCAAGTTGCCAGCTGCCATCACTGTTGTACCTGGGAGCACTGTGCACTGAGGCTGGAGAGCCTCACATCTGCTCTCTAAATCATGATGCCCAAGTAGATGTTCAGGGGCTCAGGCCTGCCTGCTGCTGCCAGTTTATCAGAGTTACTTCCAGAAGAAGGGAAATCCTCCTAGATTTGTCTCTGCAAGCCTGCCATTGTTAGATTCTCTTCTGGGAGAGCTGGAAATGTTGTGGAATACAGACTTCTGGTTCCCTGCAGTAGTGGGAAAAGCGTGGAAATGGAACTGGTCCAAAGAGCAATGGGCCAACCAGTCTTCAAAATATTTACCTTCTCTTGAGATGTTTTCCTTCCTTTTAATATGCTTTCCATGTAGTCATTCTTCACAATGATATGCTGCATCATTTTCTATTCTGAATACTCTGGTTGTTAAGTTTATTCTCTCTTAGTGTAAATTTTCCTTCTTTTCTTTGAAACTTCAATTTTCAGGTTCAGCTTAGATGGGAGTGCCCATCCACACTCCTGTAGCACTCCTTGTCCATCAATTTTTTTTCGTTGTTCTCACCAACCTTCCTCTCCCTCCACCATCTCTAGATCAGGGCATAGTTTAGTTGGTGGCTTGGGCTCCTATTATTTGATGTCTTTGAAGGTGTTCAGTCACTGAAGAGGCAGAGAGGGGTGATGTCTTCACTTTCGGCTTTAGGAAGCGCACCTTGCTCTCTCATCCCACATAGCTCCAACTCTTGGCTGCCTATGGTTATACACACACACACACACACATCAGCTGGGGAAACAATTGTACATATTAGAATCACCTAGGCAGCTATTATATTTCTTAATAGCTATTATATTTAATATTATATTTCTTAATAGCTACCTAATAGCTATTACTTGTTAGCTATTACCTAATAGCTATTACCTTAATTGCTATTATATTTCTTAATAGCTATTATAGTTCTTAATATTGTATTTCTTAATAGCTGCCTAGGTGATTCTAATATGTATAATTGCTTCCCCAGCTGATGCTTAAGGAACAGAGGCAAGCTGGCAACAGCTGTTTGGTTTCCCTGCCTTAGCTTGGAAGGGGAGCTCTGGGGCTAAGGTCTGTTATCTAAAGCTTGAGTGTTGAGCTGTGTCAAAGGCTTAGGGAAGGCATTTGAACAAGCAAACTCTGTGGAAGGTCACATTCTGACAGGAGCATGGCAAATTAGAGCAAACATCCCAGTGGTAAGTAAATGACTCCTGTGTGTGGACTCCCTACTAATTGAATAAGCTCTGCTGTGTCATGTCAGTCAATAACACACAGTCAGTATTTGCTAAGTAATTATTCTCTTCTGGTGATGTAGAGAATGATTTGAATGGCCTACTGTTAATTCTTAAAATGTTCTTCTCCCCTTCCTCATAGAGGTCGACACAGTGGCTTAGCTACCCCAAATTCACTCGCAACCCTTTATTCTTACCTTTTTCTTCGTGGTGGCTTAAAAATTATTAATATTCACCTCTCCAACAGTCTTTCCACTGGAAAAAAACCATGTGATCCAAATCTGACCAGTAAGAAGTAAGCAGATATTATTGGATGAAACTTTAAAACAAATTTTAAAAGGGATAAACTAAACTGCTCCTTCCCTGAATGTAGGAGAGTCTTGAGGTAGTACAGCAGACATCTTGGGATCATGTAAAGAAAACCCATATGCCAAGAGTGGTGGAACAGAAAGACAGCACTAGGTTCTCATGGTGTCAGGGAACTCATGTACCAGTCCTCCATAGTCTTACATCAGACATTTTATTACATAAAGAAAGTCCCCTATTCAATCCACCCTTGGTTGAATTTTCTATTGCTGTCAGGTAAAGGATACCCTAACTGATACATTTGCCCAAAATGGAAATACTAATTGTTTTCCTTGCTTTTGAGAAACTATTGGTAAACAAAAGTTTCTGAAAACAAAATAATGTTCAACTAATTTAATAAACTCCAATAGGGAATCTATACAAAATTTCTCAGATGATGATGATGATGATGATGATGATGATGATTTGGTACTAGGGATTGAACACAGGGGCCCTTAAATACCAAGTCACATCACATCCCCAGCCCTTTTTATTTTTTATTTTGAAACAAGGTCTCGCTAAGTTGCTAATTTGCTGAGGCTGGCCTTAAATCAGATAATTTTTCAGGTTAGTCTTCTGTGTTGTTGTCTCCATATCCTAGTTTCCATTATTATTAGTTTTTCTTTGTTTTCATTATTCTTTTTTTTCTTATTTGCTAGTTCCCATTATTATTTCAAATTGAGTGATAAATTCTAACAATATGTACCCAGAATCTATCCAAATGCAACTCCTATTTCTTCCTCTTTTAACAGTAAAACATCAGAAAACCAAAACTGGGGTAGAATTACTTGCCCAGCATGCCCAAGGCTGTGTGTCTATCCCCAGCACTGAAAAAACAAAAATTACAAAATCTGAAATTTAATAGAAACCAGTTTTCTTCTCTTAGATTCAATTGCTGTGCAAAAATCTGCAAAGAGGATCAATTGTGATTTTTGTAAAGTAAAATTTCCAGGTAGCTTTTCTGCCTTTAAGCATCTCATGAGAAACATTAATCAAACATATACATATTGAATATCCCTAATTCAAAAAACCAAGATCCAAAATTCTCCAAAATACAAAACTTTTGAGTTTTGTATTAAAGATTCAAGTAGAAAATTTGACACCATGAAAATGCTTCATGTACAAAATTATTTAAAATATTGTATACAATTTCCTCAGGTTATGTGCATAAGGTATATATAAATAACATAAATTGATTTTATGTGTGCACGTGGGTTCTATCCCCAAGATATCTCAGTTTGTATATTATAGTAAATATTCAAAAATCCAAAAATAATTGAAAATATGCAACGACTTGTATTGGTCCCAAGCATTTCAGAAAAAAGAGACATAACTTGCAATAATATTGTTAGGAAAATGTATCCTGTTTTGTTAGAGCTGCTTACTGCTTCCTTTTCCCATTGTTTCTCAGCCAGTCTTATTTGAAAATATTTCAGACTGAACAGTTTTGTTTGTTTATACTTCATATTTAGTGGTAAAGTCTTTGTTATTTTTCATCACTGAAGAATAGCTTAATTAATAAAATATCTAGATTAAATCTGAAATATCTAGATTAAAACAGTGAGTTGTTAGAGATTCAGAAAAGTAATATAATTTCCCCAATTTTTAGACAATATGGTATAATGTACTCAACTCTAAACTGTTCCTGAGCATCATCAAATCTTTGAGTCAGACTATGTAGTCTTTCCTGACCAGCAGAGCTTATTTTTGTATTCAGAATGTTTTCTAGTTGCCTACCAGTCAACAATTTTGGCCTTTTTTTAGTGAAAAGAGTGAATTTACTTCTCAAAACAGAGTAAATTGTTAAACTCATACTGATTTGAGTGAAAAGGTAGCCTCTTTTATACAGATTATCTTGATCATCTTTCTTGTTATTGAAGAGAAATATAAACATAAAGAGGGGATGGAATTTAAAAATATTCAGGGTGTGGGCTGGTGTTTGGGATGAACATGTTATTTCATCACTGAAGTTTATTAAGTATGTTCACTAATGTCTTGCACCACTGGAATTTCACATCTGTCAGAATCCATGATCCCATTCAGTCTCTGTGAAATATAGGCTGACAATAGCAATGCTGCCAGAGGAGATTTCAAAGGCTTTTGCTCTGCCCTCTGTGAAAGTGTTTTCCTCAACAACAGATCTATGGAATTCCTTGGCTTTATTCCACAATATAAGTTTTGCATAGATCATAAACCATTTGTTATAAAGTCCTTTGGAAAGAGATCAATTTTCAATTATTTTAAAATTTTCAGTGTATAGTGCTTCCATTTAAAGAGTTGGAACATTTGCAAATCCCAGGAAAACTTGGGCACAAAGCATTATGTTGTACTGAGCACCTTCTGGTCAACAGAGGAACCAGGCAGGGAAGGAGGCAGGAACAGTGACCCATGTAAAGCACCTGACCAATGTATTCAGGCTTAACCTTGCTGTTTGGGGCCCTGCATTCTACCATGCTACACATGGTACCCACAATCAGTAAGTAAGTAAACTAGTAATCAGATCACGATAAGGAGCAAGAGACAGGGAGTAGGCAAGAAGCTTTAAGCCAAGGACATCTGGCTCTAATTCCAGGAAGTTTGGCTGAGTATCCAATGGGGTGAGTGAGAGACAGCACTTGGGCAGCCTACTTCACAGGGAAAATAGAATGAGATGACAACTGTTCAACTTCCTTCCATTCCATCCATGAGCTCATTTGTGCCTAACTCATCCTTCCTTCCAACTCTCCTGTCACACTGGGTGTCACTATACTTCCCAGTCTGAACCTAATTCCCGTGCTGTGCCCCGAATCCCAGCCCATGGCTCATGCCCTAACTATGCTTAGTAAATACCCTTCCTGTCTGCTCTGTCTTACACTTCTGCTGCAGCACTGGCATGCATTGGAGGTTTCTTGGCCCCACAGCTTGCCTCCGATCACCATCCTCTCCCTCTTTTCTACAGATCGGCTTCTTTAAAGGGCTCTGGATACCAGCCTCCACTTGCACCTCCATTCACTCCTCTATCCACTCAGGCTGCTTTGTGCCCCTGGCTGCACTGCCCTTGCTCAGGCCACACTGGCTTCGCCAGTCATCTCCTCGCCACCCCTGCATGATTTAGCCCTTGCTCCTTCTCAGCCTCATTTCTGCACCACCCTCCTCACTTCCTGTCATCCATCCCCTCCAGTCTTCTTATAGTCTTCAACTCCTCTCATTTCTCCCCATCTTTGTATTTGTTTTCAATAGCCTGGAATATTCTCTCTCTCTCTCTCTCTCTCTCTCTCAGTTCTCATGCAGCTGGCTCATTCACATCCCTCACAATAGGGCTCAGCTATCCATTCCTCAAAGAGGCTGATCAATGCATGTACTGTGACCTTGACCTTGGGAATATTACTTAAATTGTTGTGCTTCAGTTTCTGGTCTACAATGGAAGAAACCATTGTACCTACCTCCTAGGGTTGTTGTAAGGATTAATATGCAGGCAATGTTTAGAACAAGGCTTGGCCTCCAGTGGTAAGGTAGGATTCAGTGCTTGCTGTTATTGGCATCATCATCTCACCTCTCTGTTTCCCTCCTTTGTGGCGCTTATCCTGTGCTGGGATTGCCCAGGTTATTGATTCACTGTGTGCACCACGTGTAGCATGGTAGAACGCAGGGCCCGGGAGAACAAGGTTTGCTCTACCTTGTGGGTTTCTATACCCTTTACATCTTGTTTGGGCCGAGAGCTTGGTGGGGCTGAATACGTTAGCCATTTTCAACCATTCACTTTATCTCAAATTACATTTGTCATTATTGATTGTGCCATCTTTCTTGAAATCCTCTTTTCTTTCCCTTCCTGTCTTATTTTGATCATATCCTTAAATACCAGGAGATGTGTCTGTGAGGGTACAGGAAGAACAGGAGCATGGGAATGGGTGGATGAGACGGGTGAAGTTCTACTGCTTTACACAATGAGTTGTATTCCCAGGGGATCTTTTCTAAGCAGAGGGAAGGATGGGTGGGGCTGCTGATCATAACTGAAGAGGGGAAATCCCAGACCAAACCAGCATGGGGTGAGTTTGGGAGCCAACAATTGAGGTTATTTTTAAGTTTCTAGGTTAATTCAGTATGGATCAAGCCTCTCTATGTGTAAGATTGAGTTAGCATTTGATATACAAATATAAATAAGATATGATCTTGGCCAAGGATCTCAAGATGGATATACAAACTATAGACAAACAAATGCTTATAATTTGTTTTAGGAGGTGTTTTACAGAGGTGTACACAAGGTGTTGGCAATGAAGAGGATGTAATTAGCTCTCTGGGGTTCTTGGAGTAGAAAGAAGAGTAGAAAAGTACAAGGAGCCTTGAATTTATCAGACCAATCATGGAAAGAAAGGTGAAGTAGAGGAAATAGCATTTGCAAGGGCATAGAAGGATTTCTAGTTTCCAAATAGTGTATGGAACTGATGTGAAAGGACTCACTTCTCACTGCTTCCCACCCCAAGTTTATAAAAATCTATAGCATCCCTGCAATTGTTATAAAGTAGATGCATCCTTTGGAGAGGAAAGTTTTATGTGGATTTTAAACTGATTTTATTTTGGAATAAATCACTTCTCTAATTTATGACTTGATTTGATAGATGTACCTAGTACTCGATCTTGAGCCTTCTGATTACTGAATTCCACCTCTTGCAACAGTGCCAGTTTTAGAAGGGAGAGAGGATAGATAGGTAGATGGAATGGGATATGTGAGTTGAGTTGGTAGATAGATAGATGGATGGGAAGCTGGAAGGTCAATGTCAAGAAACCCAGATTTGGGGGCATGGTTGCTTTATTTCAGTTTTACTTAAAGAATATGTGCCCAGATGGAGTGGCGACCCACAAAAGCCATCTACATGCCATATGCCAATTCCAGATTTTAGTATCACATTAGCAAAAGTTATTGAATATCCACTGTACATCAGACATTAATCTGTGTTCTTTTTTTTTATTTGTTCTTTTTAGTTATACAGGACAGTAGAATGTATTTTGCCATATTATATATACATGGAGTATAACTCATTCTAATTAGGATCCTGTTCTTATGGTTGTACATGATGTGGAGTTGCCCTGGTTGTGTATTAAAATACAAGGATAGAAAACTTATGTCTGATTAATTCTACTGTCCTTTTCATTCCCCTTCCCCCTTCCTTCCTTTCATTCCTCTTTGTCTAATCCAAAGTATTTTGGTTCTTCCCCTCCCCACCCTCCTTTATTTGTTAGTAGTACCCACTTATCAGAGAGAACATTCCATCTTTGGGAGTGGCTTATTTCACTTAGCATGATATTCTCCAGTTCCATCCATTTACCAACAAAGGCCATAATTTCATTCTTCTTTATGGCTGAGTAATAATTCTTGGTGTATATATACCACATTTTCTTTATCCATTCATCTGTTGAAGGACACTTAGGTTGGTTCCATACCATGGCTATTGTGAATTGAGCTGCTATAAATATTGATGTGGCTGTGTCATTGTAATATGCTGATTTTAAGTCTTTTGAGTGTAGACTGAGGAGTGGGATAGTTAGATCAAATGGTGGTTCCATTCCAAGTTTTCTTGGAGGAATCTCCATACTGCTTTCCAGAGTGGTTGCACCAATTTGCAGTCCCACCAGCAATATATAAGTGAACCTTTTTCCTCACATCCTCACCAACATTTATTGTTACTTGTATTCTTGGTAATTACCATTCTGCCTGGAAAGAGATGAAATCTCAGTGTAGTTTTAATTTACATTTCTCTAATTGTTAGAGATGTTGAACAGTTTTCATATATTTATTGATCAATTATATTTCTTCTTCTGTGAATTGCCTATTCAGTTCCTTTGTCCATTTATTGATTGGGTTATTTGTGCTTTTTTTTTTTTTTGGTGCTAAGTTTTTTAAGTTCTTTGTATATCTTGGAGAGTATTGCTGTATCTGAGGAGCAGCTGATAAAGGTTTTCTCCAATTCTGTAGACTCTCTCTTCGTGTTCTTGATTGTTTCCTTTGCTATGAAGAAGCTTTTTAGTTTGATCCATCTCATGTATTGATTTTACTTCTTGTGCTTTAGGAGTCTTATTGAGGAATTTGGTTCCTAAGCCAACATGATGGAGAGTTGTGCCTACTTTTTTTTCTAGTAAGTGCAGGCTGTCTGGTCTAATTCCTAGGTCCTTGGTCTACTTGGAGTTGAGTTTTGTGCAGGGTGAGAGATGGGGGTTTAATTTTATTTTGCTACACATAAATTTCCAGCTTTCCTAGCACCATTTGTTGAAGAGGCTATCTTTTCTCTCATGTATGTTCTTGGTGCCTTTGTCTAGAATGAGATAATGGTATTTATGTGGGTTTGTCTCTGTGTCTTCTATTCTGTTCCATTGGTCTTCATTTCTGTTTTTTGCCAATACCATGCTGTTTTGTTACAATAGCTACATAGTATAATTTTAAGGTCTGGTATTGTGATTAACCTATAAATTTAATGATATACTCTCATTCTGTAGTTCATAAAATCTAGGAATCTTCTTTACTAGTGAGAAATTCATATATATGATACAGTGGGTTGGGAAGAAAGTAGGTTTATGAATTTTACTTGGTGTTTTTTTTCATGTACTGGGCATGGCTAATACAAACATGGCACCATATGACTTCTATGCTTAGTGAATTAGGTCACTTGCTAGGCCAGAATGGGAATATTAATAATGTTTATTCAGCTCGCAGAAACCACCAATATGAAATGCATTCCTTCTAGTCTTCGCCTTTCAATTTTGCAAACTGGAATTAATTTCAAAGGGAACACATCTGGCTGAGGTATATTAAGAGTGGGAAAATTACAGAATATTCTATGGAAGAATTAATTTGATTTAAAACCAATACTCCAAGAAGAATCAAACATATACTTCTCACCATCTCTAAAATGGAAAGTATTTCCTCCAAAATGTTTTAACTGAAAATGCTTTTGGAATATGTGTGTGTGTGTGTGTATGTGTGTGTGTGTGTATAAATTCTCTTAATTACAAAGTTATAAAGGTAAAGCTTTGACCTGAGATTTAATTAACACCTAAATTGTGTAGCTATGGATTGGATGGTGGTAAGGACACATAGGGATTTGCTGAATGACCCGATCAACTAAAGCAATTCAGAAAGCTAAGCTGAAACTTTCAGGATTACCATGACTGACCAAGACTGTGTGGTAGAAGATTCAATCTCAAAATTCATTCAGTTTAATAGATAAAAGAGGGCTTTGACACCTTCATCCTTCAAGGTCTGCACAGGGGCTGTGCAGTGGAAATCTGGCCTAGCAGTCCACAGGTCCTGAGGCAGGTCCAGTTATAACTCAGAGCATATGAGTTACTCAGTGGGAATCAATGAGCCAATTGTGCACTTTAATGGTTGTGATAGCCTGAAGGCATAGCCTGGCCCTGAAGCCATAGTAGGAAATGAGGGAATTCTGAGTTCATTCAGGAAACAGGAAGCAGTGAATGTTGACTTTCATTTTCTAGGTAATCTTGTCTTCTATATCAATTAAACTTCAAGATTTACCCTAATCCATTTGCCTCTAAATTAAATAGTTATATTTACAAAGTGTAACTATAATAAAACTAAAATATAACTACAATAAAGGTTATCTACCCCAATAATCTAGAGTAATGTTCCCATCTCAAAATCCAATTAATTATATCTACAGAGTTCTTTTATTTTTCATATAAGGTGACATTCACAAATCCCAGAGATGAAGCTATTATTCAGCCTGACACATATGCCATCTGAAAATGCACTAAAACCCAAACATAATTACCACCTATTTTCTTTTTGACTTGATGTCATAAACTAGAGTGGTATGTTCAATACCAGGTTTTTAAGAAAGTTTGTTTTAAAGGAGAATTGTTTTAAGGAACTTCTGATGATACAATTTCTATTTTTAAATATATAGACTAATTTTTTTTTTTTTGTATCGGGGATTAAACCTAGGGCACTTAACCACTGAGCCACATCCCCAGCCCTTTTCATTTTTCATTTAGAGACAGGGTCTCACTGAGTTGCTTAGGGCCTGGCTAAGTTGCTGAGGCTGGTTTTGAACTCATGATCCTCCTGACTTGACCTTCTGAGTCATTATCTAGACTAATTTAAAAGTTTTCAAAAATCCTAAGGATAGGATTTGAATTAAATTTATGGTGGACATTTTGTGTATTTTATTGAATTTGCTATATTATGTGTTTCTACATGTTTTTTGATCAGTCATATTGAAGCCATAAGACCTTGAATCTGGACTGATTCAAAATTGTTTAATTTTTATCACCTTGGGACTGATGGGCTCCACTTTGAGCCAGATTATTGCTGAATTGATACTTTTTTGATGCTTTACACTCAACAAATCATTAAACATATCCTAACTGCTCTCCAATACAATTAGTGAATTACAACTTCTGAAGTTCCAGTGGAAAGGTAAGTATCTTATTTCAGTACAAGAATTATCCTAGCCTTTTCCCAACATTCTGAATACCATGTATCTCATTAAATAATTTAAAATTTGTTCTTTTTCTGCTAAATATTTTGGTGAATTAGAATATGTAAGCTGAGTGCGGTGGCACATGCCTATAACCCCAGCACAGGAGAATTGCTAGTTCAAAGCCAGCCTCAGCAATGGCGAGGAGCGAAGCAACTCAGGGAGACTGTCTCTAAATCAAACACAAAATAGGGCTGGGGATGTGGTTCAGTGGTTGAATACCCCTGAGTTCAATCCCCAGTACATCCCCGGTACCAAAGAAAAAAGAAAATGTAGCCTTCAGAACTCATAAACTCTTGAACTTGGACTATTTCCTGTGACCGTTTTAAATGTTAATAATAGACACCTGTGACTATACTTGGGCCTTCCAGTTCTTTTAGTGGCAACATGCCTGAAGTTCACCTAGCACTTCTACTGAGCTACAGTGGTGGTGGGGAGGGGAGGGTAGATATAAAGATATCTAAGTCTTGGTCCTTGGCCCCTCCGGACTGGGGCTGGGTCTAATTTAACCTTAATCTCCAGCATCTGTTTTGCTCTTTAACACATAGTCAGCTCACAGTGCCAAGTCACAGTCAGTTCACATTTCTTCATTAAGTAGACATTTGTTTGATGAAGAAGGTTTTGTTTATTGAGTAGTTGTTAAAAGAACATCGTAGAGATTGAGCTTTTTATAACTCAAATAACTAAGATAAATGTTATCTTCAAATCCCTTGTAAGTGATGCAATGGAGGTGTGTGAACAGTGTGCTTGGGGACCCTGAAGAAGGGAGCCACCAACTTGGCCAAAGAGGGTTAGTAAAGGCTCTGCAGAAATAATCATGGGAGCAAAGTCCTAGAGAAAGAGAGTCCAATTTACCCATTAACCACTTCTCTGAATTTACTTATTTCTTTTCACTGTTCAGTTTTGATGGACTGGTTTTCATTTGGTCTCCATAATAGTAGAAGGAATGTTGGGTTTGTCTCTGTCCCAGCTTCTTACTGCTTGTGTGGAAAGGAACATAGATGGGGTAACCACGTGGGGAGAGGCAGGGAGCAGCCAGCACACAGCACAGCTCTCACAGCAGGGAAAAAGACTAGGAAGAAGGGAGACAAGGGACAGAAAGGGGAAAATTGAGGACAGCTTATTTTGAAGAACAATGTATTTACAAAAAGGCATTATATCTGAGAATATATTCTTTGCAAATATATGTTCCATGAATGCATCTTCCTCCTATGACCCGTTTCCCCTCTCTCTTGAATCAGCAACACGTGCTGGCTCTCCTCTTCATCTTTCACATAGAAGAGGTCTCATCCGTCTGTTTCAGTCCTGTCCAGTTGCAATGGCAGGAAGCTGAGTAGAGGCAAATTAAACATTCCTTAAAACACTGTTATGAAAACAAAATGAAAACTGGTCAACTGAAAGTTTACATAAGTCTTTAAAAGCAATTAAAACTATCCCATCCAATGAGAATGGCTATAAACTTTATAAATAGTTCAAAGGAACAAGAAAACTTGGCAAATTTGCCTTGTGGTTAGTTGACTCTCTCTAGTTGATTTTTGGTAAATCGACCCAAAACTAGTATTGAAGAATTAATACACATTTGCATAGCAAAAAATGGGAAAATGCATTCCAGGTATAGAGAATAAAACAGGAGGAATAGGTTTGGCAGGAAGAAGCATATTTATTCCTTCACCAAATGTCTTAGAGCACAGATCCTGCTCCCATAAAGTGAGCAGTCTGGTTCACATGACATTTATGCTGATCCTTTTTGTATAAATGTCTTTGAAATTTTTGGTTTTGGTTTTAAAACACACACACACACACACGCACACGCACACACACACACACTCACACACACACACACCCCTTTAGATGGTGGATATAAATGATGATAGTGAGATGAAAAAAACTTAGTAAGACAGTAATTGAAACCGAAGAAGCTAGAAAAGACCCATGAATTTGCACAAAATTATGAGTATAAAAAGCAGAAATTAAAGAATGAGAAAGCAAATAAAAAATAGTGAGTGATATAAAAAGCCAGTTCTAATAAAAGTTCAGTGAAATATAGGAGTCTTTGCCAAGTTCAAACACCCGCCCCCCCAAAAAGATAAAGAACAGAAATGCAAATATTATCAGTGATAAGATATATAGAATTACAGCTATTAAAAATATAAGTAAAAGGACCTGGACAACTTTGTTATTCAAGAAAAATCTGGAAAGAATAGATTATGTAATTTAATCAAAATCAACTTAAGAAAAATTTAAATAAATCAGTAAACATAGGAAGGAAATCTAAAAGGTCAAAAACATATGTTCTTAGAAGCACTATATCCACTAAGTTTCCCTGGTAAGTTCTATAGCTCATCAACAAAAATGACACTACAATATCAATCTATGTACCTTAGGCTCTGATATGATAATGAAAAAATCCAAAATAAACTGTTGAAATATATCAAGTCCAGAACATGTAAAAAGTAATAAAACACAGCAACAAACTCTGATATAGTAGTTTCTCTCTGTGATGCAAGAATAATTCAAAGTAGAAAATCCATTAACAAAAGCAACTATAGTAATAGGTGAAAGAAAAAAATAAGTGATAATTTCTATTTCTCTACAAATGGTAAAGATGATATTTACAATTCTTTCCTAATAAAAACTCATAGTAATAAAAATAACTTAAAATGATAAAAATATTTTTGTAAAGGTCAGCAACTACAGAAACAAAATACATGTCTTTTACAAAAATCTAGAGGCATTCTTATTAAAGTGAGGAATAATACAAGGAAACAGTGAGACTATTGAGATGTTTCATGTCTTTCCAGGCATCTGAGAGGATGGCACTTTTCTACACCCTTTGACATTACCACTTGACGTGGCTTCTTTTAGTCAGTGGGTTGCAGCCGGAAGTATGTGTGGCTCCTTCAAGACCAAAATAATTATATCTGGCTGGAGACCTCTGCTCCTCACCATTGTGGTGACTGTAAGAAGCATATATTGAGATGGAGTTCCTGAAGGACCATGATAAGTAGAGTGCCCATCTTGTACATGAGGGAGAAATGCACCTTTCTTGCATCAACATGTTGAAATACAGTGTCCGTTCTCTCTGTATCTGAGAGGGGTACACTCCAAGATGTTGTGCAGAGGCCTGAAACTTAGATAGTACTAAGCTCTATATGTGCTATTTTTCACCTACATACATACTTTTGATAAAATTTAATTTACAAATCAGGTACAGTAAGAGATAACAATAATAACTAATAATAAAATAAGATAATTATAACAGTATACTATGCTAAAATTATTTAAAACTTACAAATTGCTTATTTCTGGAATTTTCCATTTAATATTTTCAGATCATGGTTAACTGCAGGTAACAAACCACAACAGCAAAAACATACTTAGTACTCAGTATTGTACTGAGGTTATCAGTGTTACCACAGCACAACTTAGCCTTCCTGGCTGAGAAGGGTGTGTCACTCCTGGTAATTGATACCATTCTGGGATAATCGGCAATGTAATGATACAAAAAATAAATACAAATTTTGGGAGATATTTATTATTTGTCAGATTATCTACTTAAAACTTTTAAAGTTAAGATAGTTCAGGCTATTATAACAAAAATACCATAGCCCAAGAGGTTTATGAATAGAAATTGATTTATCAGAATTCCGGAGCTGGAAGTCCAAGATCAGGGTGCCAGCATAGTTAAATACTTATTACAGATTGTCAACTTCTCATTGTATCCTCACATGGCAGAGAACAGGGAGTAAAAGCAAGCTCTCTTGTGATTGTTATGAGGACATAATACCATTTGTAAAGGCTCTGCTTCCATGACCCTCATTTAATTCTGGTTACCTTCCAAAGACCCTACCTCCTAATACCAATATGGGGTGGGGTATTGTTTCAATATGAATTTTAGGGAGACACAAGAATTCAATCCATATGAGATTAAGAAGCCAGGCCAAAAAAAAAAAAAATGTAACCAATAATAGTTAAATGGCCAGACACAAAATAAATAAAAGTCAATAGTTTTCACACCAGTAATAAGAAGTTAGGATATGTGATATATATCTTATTCACAATAATAAAAATAGAAAATACTTAGGAATAAAGAAAATAATGAATGTTTAGACTTTATCTGACACAAGAAAAGTGAAAGAAAGAAAATTAAGAAATACTAACACTTTGCTAATAAGCAAAATAAATAAATGAAAACATGTACCATATTCTCTGATAAGAAGATATGGTGGAGTAAAGTTCTCCCTAAATCATTCAATACTGTATTGTATGGAATTCTACAACCATAGAATAGGCAGTAGCTAGTTAAACATGGTGAGAGTAAAGAGTAAAGGGATAAGAAGCAAAGTGTTCTGAAGGACACAATTATTTAACTGCAATGCTGGGGGAAAGAGAAAAAGAGTGTTTTCTGGAAGATGAGTTGAATGCCAAATTTTCTAAAACCTGTAGGTTGTGTTGCTAATACTGGTCACAGAAAGACCATGTTGTCTTTTCTACCCTCTTTCATCGCATAGTTGGTAATGTCAGTAATAAAGTTTCCTTCAAAGTTCAGTATCCAATATATTGTACCCCACTAATCTCATGTTGAGCCTGGGAGAGTCACCCTGAACACAGAAGCAACAGTGAGGATAATAAGTGAGAGAAGCAAAGGAAATATGGGAGAAAAACAGGTTATATGAGAAGACTTACCTACTAGGTACAAAAGCATAGTATAAAGCTTTATTACTATTATTATTTTTAATAACATTTATTGAAGACATTGTGCTTTGTTTGACTTCATTTCATTTAACTATCTCCAAAATTCTATGAAATAGTATTTTTAAATATCCAGTAGGAGAATAAACTATGACTCAAAAAAGGATATATTTGTCCAAAATTAAATAGCTAACAAATGATGAATATAGAATTCTAACTTAGTCTCCTCCAAATCTGATTTAGTAATCACTGTTGCCTACCTAAAAAGGAAGAACAGAAGAGGATTCAAATTCAAAATGTTGGTATATGATAAAGATGACATTTAATAATTATTGCTGGACAAATTGACAGTTTGTTAAGAAATAACTATTTTATTTCATACCAGAAAAAGATATAACACAGAAATTTTTTAAAATTAAGGTCAAAAATAGAAATAGCTCTAAAAATATATAGAAAAGACAACTATCAAGTGGCTAAAAATAATCAGAGTTGGCACATAAATAGAAATCTATTTGCTACCACTTCACCAAAAACTGAGAATGAGTAAAGAGTTTCAACCTTTTGATAGTGCTTTAGCACTCTCCAAGAAGCAGAGGAGGAGATACTTAATGTCCAGTGTTAATCCAAATGTTTTATTTTATATCAACATTGATACACATGGATAAAGAACATTGCATAGGCTAGAATTGAAAGATAATAGTTCATGAATGACATAAGAAAATAAGTAAATTTGAATAGTAAACTTTTGACTAAAAAGGTTTGATCAATGGTATCATTTTAAAAAATTAAATGATCTATATTATCTTGGGTTTACAAAACAATAGACACCAAAGATTGTGAGAACTTCAACTTTTGATCAAGATGGAGTAAAAGGAAACATTCTCCTTCCCACCTCCAACTACCAAAAATATGGACAAGATACAGGTGGTTTTGGTTAAAACAATGTTTTTTTGTTCAAAACAATAATTTTGAACATTATGCAACAAAGGACTGTGATCACTAAAAGGAAGCAAATGAGCCCTGTGATTGCCCTATTTTACTATCTTGAGAGAGTTTCCTCACCATACTCTTGAGGAAGTGCTGGGACAGGGTGGGGAGGGCGGGGGTGGGGGTGGAGAGGTGGAATTCAATGGACTCTGTGAATGGAGGAGTCTGAGCTGAGTCCAGGGAAGCTAAGATGGTTACAGTCACAGAACAGGGTATTAAAGGAGCAGAGAGCTGCAGAGAGGGAACTTCAGAGATCTGCAGAAGTCCTCTCAAGTATTCAGCTGAGTACTGATTAGCACTTACCTGTTAGGAAGCTACTTGCAGCTGGGGCAAGAAACGCCTAAGCATATTAGTTGTGGCAGTACCCAGGGTTCACAGAACGCACCCATCATCCAGACTGGAAAACACATGATTCATAGAATATCAGATTTAGGACATAGAATTGTCTGGTCTCCATAATGGAGAATAAGTAGTTCTAGTCTAAGCATTGCTCTGGACCATTCTAACAAGGAGAATAAACCTGTTTCCGGTAATTTCATGTTAGAAAAGAGTTAAAAAATATTTATAGGAACATAAAAATATCCAGCACTCAATTAGATAAATTTTACAATGACTGG
The DNA here is from genome assembly GCA_004024805.1 of Geosciurus inauris. Classification (NCBI taxonomy): domain Eukaryota; kingdom Metazoa; phylum Chordata; class Mammalia; order Rodentia; family Sciuridae; genus Geosciurus; species Geosciurus inauris. The sequence goes on from PVHX01007594.1 coordinate 73,003, forward strand.
TAATCAATAGAGTTATAGTCATGTTAAAAAGGAAAATATGAACCATGTTTGGAAAACTAATTTGATGGAAACCAACTTAGAACACAGATGTTAGAATTTGCAGATGAGGACATTAAAATACTTATTATAATTACCTTTCGTATGCTTATAAAGTTAAAAAGAAACATGGAAGATATTCAAAAAATGAAAACAAGACAAGACCCAAATTGAACTCTAGAGAGTAAAGTTATAGTGTGTGAGATAAGAAATTCATTGGATAGGACCAACAGCAAATTAGACTTTGAAGAAGTAAAGAGTAGTAAATTCTAAAATATAGCTATACAATCTATCTCAAATAAAACTGAGTGAGAAAAAAATTAAAAAGGCCAACAGAGCATTGGTAAGCTGCAAGACAACCCCAAAACCCAAAGATATTTCTGAATAAGATGAGAAGGGAGAGAGTAATACAGTCTTTAACTTAAAACTTTAGAACTTACAAAAGAAAACAGGAAGAAAAAATCTTTGTTCTTTAGGTTAGAAAAAATTTCTTAGACACAAAAACATGATCTATAAAGGAAAAAAAAATTGGACTTCATCTAAGTTAGAAATTTCTGATCCTCAAAACAAAAAATGCAAGGTATAGACAAAGCACTTGCAAGTCATGTATCTGGTTTATCACATATCTGATATATTTGGATAAGTTTGCATCCACAATTTATAAATAACTCTGAAAACTCAATAAGAAAACAAATGAACTAGTTTTAAATGGGCAAAAGATTCAATCAAAGACTTTATCAGAGAAGATAATGTGAGTGGAAAATAAGCACATAAGAAGATACTCAACATCATTAGTCATTAAGTACATTAAAGTAACAATGAGATAATTGAAATCACAGTAAGATGATACTATGCGTCAGAATCAATAAAATTAAAAAACTACTATACCAATATAAAAGAACTGAGATTTGCATGCAATGCTGGTAAGAATATAAAATGGTATGACCACTATGGAAAATAATTTCTTAGCCTCTTTTTACTTTTCATTTTAAAATTAAGTATATACCTACCATATGATCTATCATTCCACTTTTAGGCATTTTCCCAAGAAAAATGAAAGTGTATGTTCATACATGCTCATTTTCTAGGGCTGCCATGACAAAATACCACAGACTGAATGGCTTGAATAACAAATTTATTTTCTCACAGTTCTGGAGGATGGCCTAAGATCAAGTGCTAGTTTCCTCTGAGGGCTTCCTCCTTGGCACATAGATGGCTGGCTCTTTTTCTGCTGAGTTTTACATGATCTTTCCTCTTTGTATGTGTGTGTCTGATGGCTCTACACCTGTCCAAAGTTCCTCTTCTTATAAAGATAGCAGTGGAATTGGATTAAGATCCACCCTTATGACCTCATTTTAAATCAATCACCTCTGTAAAGGCCTTATCTCCAAATATAGCCACATTCTGAAGTACTGAAGGTTAGGACTTTAACACTTAAACTTGGGGAAAATAATTTAGTGTTTAGCACTATACAGACACTTATATATAGAAGTTCATAACCTTTTCTTCGTTATAGCTGAAATATGAAAATAGACCAGATGTCTACAAACAGGTGAATAGAAAAACTGTGGTATATTCATACAATATAATTCTCAGTAATAAACAGAATTATTGAATTATGCTATAGTATAAATGAATCTCAATATAATTATACTAAGTTTAAAAAAGCTCAAAGATACATACCATTTATTTAAAATTCTAGAAAATGCAAACTAATCTAGAGTGGTATAGAACAGATCAGCAGTTTCCTGGGGATCTGGATATTAAGATTATAGAGAGGATAAAGAAAACTTTTGGGACTGATATGTTCATTATCTTGATGGTGATGGTGGTTTCATGGATGTGTACATATGTCAAAACTTATCTACTGTATGCTTTAAATATATGTAGTTTATTATGTCAATTATACTTCCATAAAAATGCTTTTCATAAAAGAATGTATTTAAGAGCACAGTAAAAGCACTCTTTTGAAGGTCAGATTTCTATAAGCCTCAACCTTCTGGTTCATAGATGTATGCATCCTAAAAGTTTTTTAAAAGTATGGTGAATGACTTTGATAAGGCTACAGTCCTCTGGCTACACTCCTTACTTCTTAGGCCTCATTCAAAGCCTGCTTGGTTTTACTTAACACAAGTCTTCAATTAAGCTTGATGAGCTGTAAACAGTACCTTTGAAGAGAGGTGACATAAACATATTTGATGGAGTCCCAGTGAACAGTGATTATCAATCCCATGGGAAGAGAAAAGAACTTTGAAGAGTAGTTAGAATTTCACCCTGTAAAGCATCACTAGTGATAAGTATGCATTGAGGTAAATGAGGACCATATCTTCTGTTAATAAGGCAGGTAAAAATATGATAGGCTATAAATATTTCTGACAAAAATAAGGTAAAAACAGCTTTCAACATAAAAAAAAATTACAGAAAGAAATTGGATGCAAACTAAGTAAAATACTGGAAAGAATGTACAAGAATATTCCAGCATTAGAAACAAAATAGACAAATTCAGCCCAATCTTTTTTCCTTTACAAATGTGCATGTTCCTTTGGTTTCCTAAATTGCTTTCGGTGTTTAAATTGCCAGGAAGCAAAGAACAAGTCTTAATGCCTTATGGCTTCAAAGTCCAGTTTCCAGTCATTTCACATGTGGCTCAGAATGTTAATAATGAAAAATTGATCTGTTTTGACTCTTTGCCAATTTTATTACTTAAATGCATTCTTTGACCATAAATCTTGCCCTTTCGGCGACACTTCTGAAATCAGGCACAGGACTGTGATAGTAAGACTTTCTGTTACTAAAAGTGACATCCACTGTTAAAAGCATTTTATTATGCTAAAGCTGTAGGAATTTTTTTGAAAGATCACATTTCTAGGAACTCATAAAAGAAATAGGCCATTCAGTAAAACTGTGGAAAGCAAATGAAAGCACTGAATGCTCCAAAAGACTGAAACAAAAGCATCTCTATAGGAGACATTAATGCCAGGAAGGAAAGAGAACCAAGAGCAGTACATGATAGTCAGATCCCACCCTGGCATAACCCAAGCCCACCCAGCACAGCTTCAGCCTGTCCTGACCCAGAGAGGCAGGAGCCAATTGAGCTCTATGGGCAGCTCCCATACTCCTCTCATAGTATGAAAAGCAGCACATAACCCAGGGAGATAAATGATACTGATGGGGTACGCTATGTAGGGTACAGCCAACTGGGATTTCCTCTGTAGTGAGCTGAACGTTTCTTCTGGCTACATTCTTTTGACAGTCTAAAATCTAAAATTGTTTCCTTGGCCTTCCAAAGAGTTCCATAAGCTACCTAATGGACTGCAATAAATTCCTTTCTTAAACTAGCTAGAGTAGATTTTGTTCCCTACAAACAAATCCTACAACTAAGAACCCCACTAGTATTTGTTGCCATTATTGAGAAATAAGCTAAGCCATTGTTTTTTTAAAAAAAATAGCAATTTTAAGTTCAGGGGTTAAAATGCTATAGAAGCTTATTTCTCTCTTATATAATAGTTCAAAGATGAGTATTCATGCTGTGTTCCACAAAGTCATGTAGGTACCCAGGCTGGTGGAGTGACTCTCCCATCTTCCACCTTTGACTTTTCTAAGGAGTTGTTCCAGCTGTGTTCAACGACACTGTATCCACGATCTTGACTACTGAGAAAAAAAACAAAACATGGAGGACAAACAAGTTCTTTTTAAAGGACATGAAACAGAAGTTGTTGCTAAAATCTAGAAATTAAAAACAAGACTCAAGTCCTCACTGAAATTCAAGAGAAGACGGAAAACTCAATCTCTAACCGATGTGGTCATTACTTAGCCAAAACTTGATGGTTATAGGAAGTTCTCTTTGTAAAAGGGAAGAACGGATTATGGGGGAAATTCCAAAACCTTATTCATGAGGATGGCATTAGCTTTTGAGACTTCAGAACTGTCCTGCAAATATGCTTTCGCTCCACGCCCATCTCCCAAAGTAGATACCTGCAAGGAACAGCACAGCAGTGAGAAGTTCACAGAGCCAAGTTCTCAGTCTCTCTGTATCATTAGCAATGCAATGGGAAAGTGGTCAGAATTATCTGGACCTCTTAATGGAAATGAAACATCTAAATTTTAAAATATATCAGCTCCATTCAATGTAGTGAAACACCTGCTATATGTGGACACTATGAGACACAGAGGTAAACAAGGTAGGCCTGGCCGCTGCCCTTGTGAGACTTGCAATCCAAGATAGAGGATGGACACTGAACAATTTATTCAGAGTTTATTATTTAATTTGATAAGCATTCCGAGGAAGTACAGAGTGGATATAAGCATGCGTACAACAAAAAGTTTGACCTAGGCTGCAGAGATCAAGAATGCATTTTCTTTTTAAAGTAATATGTAAGTCTCAAAATATTATGGACAAACTTATTAACAAAGTAAATTTACCAGTCAGGCACGGTGGCTCAAGCCTGTAATCCCAGCACTTAGGGAGGCTGAGACAGGAGAATTGTGAGTTCAAAGCCAGCCTCAGCAACGGCGAGGCGCTAGACAACTCAGTGAGACCCTGTCTCTACATAAAACACAAAATAGGGCTGGGGATGTGGCTCAGTGGTTGAGTGCCCCTGAGTTCAATCCCCAGTACCAAAAAAAAAAAAAAAAAGAAAGAAAGAAAAGAAAAAAGTAAATTTACCTCTGCTGGTTGGGAGATTGTTTACAGATCTTCCTATTTTACTCTTTAATTATGATTTAGATTAGGACTTTTGCCATTTAAAAATATGTATTAACTTTTTGAATAGGTATTCACTGATCTGGTTTAAACAAAGTATGAAAATGTATACAGGCAAAATTCTCCCTCACATTCTTAACATCAATGGGCCCCACTGTCACCATGGTTGTTGGTTTCTGATTTATCTTTAGTAAGAATTTGTATTTATGGAAAAGTTAATAAAAATGTATATGATTGTTTCTTTTCCTTTTAAATGATAGATAACATACTGTAAATATTTTAATTACCTTTATTTCCTTTATTTAATATACCTTGGAGATAGTCAGATGTCATATACTAAAAATCTTTTATTATTTTATAAAACCATAGGTGTGCCATTTTATAGACGCATTTATGTATTTAACCAGTCTCTTATTTAAGTTGAGCATTTAAGTTGATTCCAATATGTTGCTATGAAAAAAACAGACAGTGCTTAATAAATAATATCCAAATGTCATTTCATTCTTAAGCACTTGGATCCATAGGGTGAATTCTTAGCCCATTTGGAATTTATCTAAGCTTGAGGTATAGAACAAGCCATATTTTTTCTCCACAGACCTTCTTGGTTATTTCCAGATGATTCATTAATAGTGCCTCTTTGTCTCACTGATCTGACATATCACATTTATCATATACTAATGTTCCATACGTATTTAAATCTATTTCTGACTATATGTTCTGTTGTATTGTTCTGTTTGACTTTTTATGTGCCAGTGCTATATTAGGTACTAAAGTTTATCTGACAGAATCTCCCTTTAGTGCTCTCCTTTTGCAGAGATTTCTTGAATTTTTTTCTTTTGATTTCTATATGAACTTTAAAATCACTTAATCTAGTTCTGGAAAAACAAAACAACAAAGTCTAACAAAACAACAAATTTAGTGTGATTAAAATCACACTAAATTCTCACACTAAAAAGGATCAAGGTCTTTATTACATTGAGTCTGTCTACCCAAAATGCCTTGCCGTTTAAGACTGACTTTTGTCTTTAAAGTAGTGATTTCTTTTCCCTTTAGAACACTGGACTTTTTTAAGAAATGTCCCAAGGCTCTTTACCTAAGAATGGAGTCTCTTCTTCCATTTTATATATTCAGCAAATATTAGTTGTATATGTGAAAATTATTGTCTATTAATTTTTTATATTGTTAATTCATTGCATTTTTTGCTTGTTTGTGATAATTTTTTCATTGACTTTCCTGGGTTTTCTAGATATATTATCATATGATCTACATATAGTAATAGTTTTACTGCCTAGTTAATTTTCACATCTCTAATTTCTTTCTTATATGTAATTACATAGGCTAGTACTTCTGATACAGTGGTAAATAGTGTTGGTGATAGGATCATTCATGCCCTGTTCCTGAGTGGGGGTGCTCTAGTGCTTTCCCCTGAAACATAATGATTTGGAAGCTGAGATAAATATATTTTAATATTTAAAGATGTATTCATTATAGTTTCTTGAGAATTTCATTAAGAATGAATATCGAATTTGTTAAAAGCCTATTTAACACATATGAAGATGATCTTAGACTACTAATTGGTAGATTATATTAACAGATTAATAAATTTAGTAAAATTGAACCTTCCATGATTGTCCTGCTTTCTTCATAAAAATAATCTAGAATTAGTTTTCTATACTCTAGAACTGCATAAATGACATGAAAAATGGCTCTTTTTTTTGAAAATCTTACAGAATTCTCCTGAAAAATAATTTCTCCCGCCCTGCTGTCTTGACTGGGGAAAAGGGAGGAAGAGGTAGCAGTCACTTTATAGATTTCTTTGTTTCTCCTATAGAAATTATGCTGTTTTGATTTTATGTCTTTTCTAAGGTCAGTTTTGATATTATTATTCCCTAGAAAATCATCTATTTTATTGAGTTTTTTTTCTTTTTCATTTTTGTGGTTTATTCTCCCATATCATTTCTCATTTCATTAGCACATTCATTTTTTCTTGACCAAGTTAGCTAGCATTTTATCTGCTTTATTAATGTTTTTTTAAAGTACCAACTTTCAGTTTTTATTTTCCAACTTTATCTTTACTTCTGCTTTTACCTTTGGTTCTTGTTCATTTTTGTTTTATTTTCAAACTTCTTAAGCTGCATGTCAAACTCATTTGTTTCAGTCTTTCATGTTTAGAATAGAAGCATTTAAGGCTATGATTTGCCCTTAGTATTTCTTTAGCAGTCTGTGGTTTTCATATCACCACTTTTTGAGTGTTTTGTGATTTTAGTTTTGTATTTTTCTCTTTGATTCAAAAATTGTTTGAGATTGTTAACACCAAGAGATATTAGTTTTTTGTTTTCTGATTTTATTAATTTCTGGTATTGCATAGTGATCAGATAATGCTGTCCAAATCATTTCTACTTTTTGTAATGTATTGAAGTCTTATTTGGTTCTTAGTACATCATCAGTTTCTGTGAATATTTCATCAGTATTCCTTACTTGCTTTCCTCTTGATCTCTCATGACCTGAGAGAAGTGAAAAAAGTTTCCTTCCATTAGGAGGTTTTTATTTCTACTTGTATTTCCTTTGTTTATGTGGAACACAAATAATCATGGTTGTTACATCTTAATTATGAATTACCCTTGATATCATAAAGTTCCTTTCTTTGCCTCAGTTAGCCCTAATTCTACTTTCTCTGATATTAGATTGTAGACTTTGCTTTCTTATCTTTTCTTCTTTTCTGTTTTTTCATTTGCCTAGTATATCATTCTCTATTTTGACCACTCTGAAATACTTTTAGGTTACATCTCTTAAAGGCAGTCTAGAGTAGGTTTAACTAACCTGAAATCCCTTTATATTTGATTTAAACCCATTTACACTTGTCAGTATGACAGACGTATTTGCTTTTAGTTTTATTACTTAATGCATATTTTCTAAATTTATAGATTGTTTTTAAGTCTTTGACAATGAACCTTGTTTTCTGTTTTACTTTCTGTGTATGAGTCTTCTGATAATAAGAAATGTTTGTGGTTTTGTTCTCATTACTTTTATAATCATGTTTATTTAATATCCTTAGTTCCTCATAAATCTTTATTAGTAAGAATTCTCTAGATGAATAGAATCAATAGGATAGATGGATGGATACAGAGATAAGTAGGTAGGTAAGAAATTAATTCATCATAAGGAACTGGCCCACATGATTATAGATGTCCTGAGATCTTCATTTGGCAAGGTGGACAGCCAAAGTTCTAGTCCGGCCTGAGATCCAGGAGAGCCAATTGTGTTAGTTTCAGTTAGTTCAAAGGCTTCAGAGTCAGTAGAACCAATGGTGTAAGGTCCATTTTGAGTCCAGTCTGAAGGCAGAGGAAGACCAATGTTCTATCTTGAATGCAGTCAGACAGAGAGTGAAGTCTCCCTTATTCTTCCTGTTGTTTCCATTCAGGCCTTCAAAAGATTAAATGAAGCCCACCCCCATTGGGAGGCAATCTCCTTTGCTCTGTATACTGAATCAAAGTTTAATTTCATCCAGAAACACCCCACAGATACACCTAGCATAATGTCTAATCAAATATCTGGACACTCCATGGCCCAGTCAAGTTGATACATACAATTATTACATTAATTATTACAAGTCTGTGTCAGTTAGGCACATCTCCTTAAACCCTACTCAGTCTCCAAGTAGAAACAATAACAAGGTTATAATTCTTTCCAACATGATACAATTATGTTGTGTATAACATGTAGAATCAAAAAGTACCAAAAGAAGAAGTCAAGTCTTGAGTTATGTTGTTTACATGTCTCCTTTATAGTCCATAATTTAATACTGTGGTATAAAATTAACAATACTTAAATAATATGATATAAAATAAATACTTATTTTTATATGACAACAGAATAAGAAGAGGGAGAAAACAAAGATAGTTGTGTGTGTGTGTGTGTGTGTGTGTATGTATGTGTGCACATGTGTATTTCTCTTCTTTTTTGTTATAGATATGCTTGTACTTCACACAAACAGTGTGTTTTGGAAAAATGATAGTATTTCATCTTTAACAAAATAAGGAGAAAATACTATGACAACTAGAGTGCTTGTTTCTAATACTGGTCATGTAGTCACAGCAGTTATTTATAACTACATTTCCCACTACCTATTTGGTGTTCCCTTTGTCTTCAGCAAGCAGCTCCCTGGTTTGGGTTCTTGACCTGGTGAAGTGATTCAGGTATTCATTTTTAAAGGGTTTCAAACATTATTAGTCCTGCCTGGATTGGTTTGATGCAATTTTCTTTTGACCTTGATTATAGAGCACAGTAATACTAAGAGATGCCCTAAAGGGTTCTCTGTATTTCAGATAATTTTACTTATATCCACTATGGAAATGCAATAGATCTTCCCTTTGGTAGCTTGGACCAATAAACCCAGCCTACACAGTAACCTCCTTCTCTGCCTGTTGATTCAGAGGCTTGAGAAGCTCAAAGTTGCCAGGCAGCAGATTTAACTTCAGTTCAGTTCAATCATTGTTATGTCTCTTGGTAGAAATTTTTCTCCTTCTGGTACTATGACCACTAGACCATCATGGCATAAGGTTATGGGAACAGGAAACAAGAATTTTACAAGTGGGTCCCTAGGGGCAATAAGGTGTGGTAGCACTCCCATTTCTACTCCTTAACAAGGGGGCTCATGATTAGAGCATATATGGCCTTTTGGAGAACACTACCCAGCTCTTCCAAAGTATTGCCACCTTGATTCTAGCAAACTGTTCTATCAAACCAGCTGCTTTAGGATAATGGGGGACATGGTAAGATTACTGACTTCTAAGAGCATAGGACTATTGCTGCACTTCTTTGGCTATGCAGTGAGTACCTTGATTAGAAGCAGTGCTGTGAGGAATACCATGATGATGGGTAAGGGATTCTGTGAGTCCATGAATGGGAGTTTTGGAAGAAGCATTGCAGGCATGGAAAACAAACACATATCTAAAGTAAGTGTCCATTCTAGTAAGAATAAAAATTCCCCTCCCATGATGGAAGAAATTTAACATAATAAACCTGTCTCTAAGAAGCTCTGCTTCTAGTAGATCAAGCTGCTCAGCGGTGGTGGCAGCCAGGACAACCTTCATGAGTGAGTCATTGTTGCTATGGCCATTCATACATCTGTCATTGACATTATGGCCAATTTGTTCATGATTCCATTGGGTAATGGCAGGGGTGGCTGGGGAAAAGCACTAAAAAGAACAAGTAAAAATTAAAAAAGAAAGAAAGAAAGGCACTAATTGGTATCCACAGAATGGGTCATCCAATGTACCTTATTAAATTTTTTTCTTATGAGGTCACCCTTGAGTGAGCATTCACATGGGAATCAAATGTCTTCATGGTTTTTATTTTTTGTTTTTTATTTTATTTTGTTGTTGTTGTTTATCTGCTTGTTTTGTCCATCCAGAGAAGTCTATCCACATACCTCTGTCCCACATTTCCTTGTCACTAATTTTCCAATCATGTTCCTTCCAAGACTCTGACCATCTGGCTAAAACATGGCCAAGGCTATGAATCAGCATATAAGCATGCATCTGGCCACTTCTCTTTCAAAGCAAAGTATACAACCAGATGCATTACTCAAAGTTCTTCCCACTAGGAGGATTTCTCTCCACCATTATTCTTTAAGGATATCCAAGAAAGGGGCTGTAGTGTTACAGCTTCCTGCTTTTTGGGGGAAGGGGGCCCTCAATATTGTATAGACTATGTATAAACCTGGCCTGAGTCTTTGCTTCCTCTGTCAGCTGATCATAGAGAACTCCCCATGAGGCCACAGGTGCAGTCTAGAAAAAAGAAGACATCCTGTTTTCTTCATTTTGCTTTCTCTATATGATTCTACTGACATTAAGAAATATTTGTAAATTTAATTCTGTTACTTTATAATTATACCTTTATTTAATATTTTTAGTTATTCATAACTATAGACACTGTTGGTTTCCTTATATGAGCAATGATAAAATTATGATTTTTCCTCCTTTCTCTACCTTATCTCTGTCTTCTATCTTTAAATTTACCTTTGCACTGTGAATTATTAATACAATATTATTAAATTTATCATTTTAAATAATATCCTTTTACTTTAGATACTGCATGTGAGGGAATGAGCGTATTTTTCTTCCACTTTTTTCCCCACTCTTTTCCCAAATTTTTAATGGCATAATTTCTACCTTGTTAGGGCATACAATATTTGTATGCTTTTATGATACTCTAATTTCTGCATTTTTGTCTTAATTCTACATTTTGCATGCAAACATGCATTTGTATCATATGCTAAGCCATTTATGGGTAAACTTATGAGACTAATTTATAGATAGTTATGTCTGATTTAAGTAAAATTAAGCAAAAAATCAGGAAATTATAAACAATAAACCAAGATTGAACTCTTAAATCCAATGATTTGGAAAGAAAGATAGACTAAAGCATTTTTCTGGCAATAATCCTTTTCATTTGGCCTTTCCTGTTCTCTTTCCAACATGAAAAAAAATTCAACCAAGAAATCAAAAAGCAGCTATACAGTCATCAAATCCATGTTAAATCCACATATGGTTTGGAAATATTTGAGATCTAGCCATATATAAGCAAAGGCAGATGCTTAACTTTTTTTTTTTTTTTTTAGTTGACAGTATCAGGATTATTAACTCTGCTGGATGATATTAGAAGTATTCCCAGTTCCACTCACCAGTATTCACCACTATAAATGAACACAACACCCAAGAGTTGAGATTATTTCCTCCTTTCAGATATCAAGAGCTCAAGAGATAGCCCACAGTCCACTGATCTTGAAAGGACATCAAGAGGAGCCCATTCCAATGCACATCTTGTTTCTTGGTACTTCTGAAGTTAGTATGACCTTCAGGCTTGTGAGTTAAAATTCTCTATGTATTTATTGGGTGAGTTCTACAGTGGTAGTCATAATTCTTTTGATGCTCTGATAATTGGGGCATTTCAAAAGAAGTTATGGGTTTATTGTTTACCTATTTTTATATGAGTCACTTAGCCTTTCTTAGCTCTCAAAATATGAATAATCTCTTCCTTGCTAGTTTCACATACTCTGTTTCATTTTCTTTATTCAGCTCCATATTGTGAAGTGATAAATGTCCAGATTTCCATTAATTATGTATCAGAGCTGGCAAGTATAGTCTGACATTTGGTCTATACACCTGGCGTGGATGGAATATGAACATCAACCATATTCTTGGACTCACTTTCCTGAATGACTTTTTATCAACACACTGACACCAGCTGTGGCTGCAAAAACACTCAAAAAAGCCATATTTAAATACTTTAAAATTCAGTGAATAGGGATTTTACTGGGCCAAACAAAACCATTACCAAACAGGACATTTGATTAGCCGGGTAAACTTTTGAACAAATCTTTAAATACAATGATGTTCAAAAGCTTGGAAATAGTTATTTTTTAATGTGCATTTTAATAGTTTGAAGTTAATCAATGTATGTTTAAAACCTTGATTCTGATTTTCAAAATCAACTAGATTATTATTCAAACAGGTTTAACAGTGGCATGAAATTTTTCTGTTGCATTAGATTTAGTGGATAATATTTCTGAGACAATGCCCTCTAGTAGACAATCCTCTGCTCCCCAGTAAAGTTACTCTGAACCCATGTTTTAGGAATGGGCTTAATCAACACAAAGTAGGTCACAAGTTTTGAACTGGAGATTGCAAAGAGAAGCTGGGAATCTTTCAGAATCCAGGACTTTTACATTTCTTTTCAGATCATTCATGTGGAATGAGGGGAGGACAAGAAGTCCTCTGGTCTCCCAGGATCTTAAGGCCTCAAACTACCAGTACTCAGAAATTCCTTTAAACCAGTGAAGGTGACAAAGACAACTTAGACTGAATATTCAGTCATTCATACTCTATAATTAAATTATTGCTAAGAATACCTTTATAACATTGTATTTACTATGATGAGTCAATCCATGAACTAAATACTTGGCATACATTATCTTATGTAATCTTACAACAATTCTGTTAAGTAAGTATAATTATTCCATTTCACTGATCAGGTAACCCATGTGTAGAAAGCTCATGGAACTGTTGAGGTCTATCCAAAAAAGCTTATGTTCTTAGTCATGATTTCCTCTAATTCTTTCATCTGTGCATGCTATCTCTTTTATTAACTTTGGCTTTGTAATATTGTATCATGGCAGAACTTCATCATGTTTCTTTCAAAAATTTAAGAACAATAAAGATTTAAGTAAATACATATGGACAATGTGGACATTTGGAGAACAAATGTTGATTCTCAGACTTTTTGTTGGTATTTTACTTGAGGAATTCTTCTGATATATATGTATGTCCACACACACATGTGTGCACGCACACACACATATTTCTCCACTGACACTGGTATTAGGCCAAAGCTGAACTCTTCTAATGTCCAGTGGATGATAGTTCACAAATATCTATTTCACACACAGACATGCTGAATTCAGGATAGTATCTAACACAAAAAACATGGAAGGAGAACTCTAGGTGAGCACACCTAGAACTTGTGCTCATTCAAGATAGTTGTTTATTGCCATCCCAACATACCAGACTCATTTCTCCTGGAAATGCAATTGATTCTTTAGGTGAAGAGAATTTCAAAAACCTGTATTTGAACATCAGCAGTCAGAAGATCACATCTTATGCAGTGGTGGTTGTTTCAGTCTCTGGATGAGGTTAGCCATTTCACATTGTGGTATAACTTGAGTTTAAAAACCAATGTTGGTTTTCCTGATTTTTTTTTATTTGAAAGAAACATAAATTAGTAATAACTATTTCATGAATTTTTAATCCTATGAGTTTTGTTTTTTATACATGTAATCTTATTGACTTTAAATAAAATTTTAAGTAGGTATTTAATTTGATTTGATTTAGATGTATTCTCAGTTCAACATAGACATCTTTTAAAGTTCACTAGTCTCATGGGTATATGCAGATATATTGTTGCCTAAACTTGAGCATATAGGAGACAGGGCTCAACAAATTTCCAGCATTAGCTCAGATGATTTCTTTCTAAAAGTGGATAGGAGAGGCATCGCTGTGTTTTATTAACATGCATGTTAAATGTGAGGCTCATATGACCTGCCCAGATATGGGGATCACAGGTTTCTCTAATGGTTACAAAATTGTATTTCAATGTGTCCTTGTTATGGTTTATATATATGATGTTTTCTCAAAATCATTTGTGAAACAATACAAGAATTTTCTAAGTTTGTGAGATGATTAGATGATGATGATTGTAACCTAACTGGTGAATTAATCCACTGATATGGAATAACTGGGTGGTAGCTATGGGCAGTTAGGGTCTGGCTGGAGGAAGTATGTCACTGGGGGCATGTTTTTGGGATTTATATTTTGTCCTTGGTGAATGGAGCTTGCTCTCTGCTTCCTATTTGTTCTGTCCTGTGCTGCTTTCCTCTGCTACATCATTCCACCATGAAGTGCTGCCTCATCTTGGGCCCAAAGCTAAGAAGTTTGCTGTGGACTGTGGACTGAACCCCTGAAATTGTGAGTCAGAATAAACTTTTCCTTCTCTATGTTGTTCTTGTCAGGTATATTTGTCACAGAGATGCAAAAGCTTGTTAAAATAGTCCTTTCTATGATATTTGTATTAAATAAATTCTTTTGGTTTTCCATTTGAAAGATAGGTCATCTTATCTTTTTAACTAAATTTGGAAATATAAGGGAATCTGTAATTTAAAAAAATTAGAAAGGGCCTGGCAGAGTGGTGCAGCCTTCTAATCCCAGTGGCTCAGGAGACTGAGACAGGAAGATTGTGAGTTCAAAGCCAGCCTCAGCAACAGCAAGGTGCAAAGCAACTCGTTGAGAACCTGTCTCTAAATAAAATACCAAATAGGGCTAGGGATGTGGCTCTATGGTTAAGCACCCCTTGGTTCAATCCCTGGTACAAAAAAAGAAAAAATTAGAAAGGAATATCTGAATTACTATGCCTTTTTAAAGTTAGAATTATCATTAAGTGTTAGGCAAACACATGGTATTTCTGGCAATAGGCAACAAATATCTACCAAAAGCAACATTTGAAATCAGGATTTTTGTTATTGTTAAAAGAGGACAGACTAAAAGACTTATCATGATAAATTACTAATCAAATTTTCCTGCCCATCATTCTCTTCTCAGTGGTTGAGAAGTGTGGATAGTTATGAGGTAGAAACTCTAAGCAGGAAGTCAACTCCTTCCTAGAAATCTTTGGTGATATAAGGAGTCTGTGGTGCCAGATGGTACCAATTGCTGCTGAGATGGTCCTTCCAACAGTTTTACTCCTAGTCAAGATGAGGATGAGCTAAAGGTACAGAAAACCCATAGTCCAGGTCTGTACCACCCTGTATGTGTCACAAAATTTCAGGTCAAGAAATGTCATTGAGAAGAAACTTTCTGACCCTCAAAATAACTGTGAGAAGTATTAGGGAAACATTTGGTTTCTGTTGGCTAATTTAGAGCAACTAAATTAAGCTTTCTAAGCCTCAGCTTCCTCTTCTGAAAATGAGATTCATGGTACATATCTACCACAAGACTATTTGTGAATTGAGTAAAATGAAGCATGAAAACACTTAACACAGGGCCTGACATATTTTAAGCCTTCTCTAAATGATAACTATTTTTTACATTTTTAAAGAAGATAAAGCTCAGAATGTGAAATCCTTGTTTTTGCCATAATAATCCCCAAATTCATATGTTAATGATATTTAGAGGTGGAACCTTTAGGGGTTAATTAGGATTAGATGAAGTCATGAGGATGGGTGTTCCATGAAGACATTATAAGATAAGGAAGAGAGACTCCCAACTAGCACACTTGCTCTGTCTTTCCATGTGATGCCTTTGGCCATGTTATGGTGCCTTAGTTGTTACTGGATGCCAAAAGATGTTGAAGCTAGGTGCTCTTATATTTCCCAGCTTCCAGAGACATCAACTGAATAAGTTTCCATTCATTATAAATTACCTAATATTAGATATTTTGTTATAGCAACAGAAAACAGACTAAGATAGTTTCAGAACACTACAACAATGACAACAAAAGAAACCTAAAGAAGCAAAATGCACAAAATTTTCATCACATCCATAACAATCTTTGGAAAGTTTTTACTCATGTGGTATATCTTCAACATATTTGAATGGATGGTTCATCTATGCTGGGGGAGAAAAGCATTTATCATCAATAATTTTGTCACAATTTATCTCACCTTTCATTGCCTTCTCTCTTTGAAGTTCAATTTCAATTTATACTCTAAAACTAAATAGAAAGAGGGAATAAGAACTAAAAATCCACAGGTTTACTTAATGTATTTACATAAAAGAAATAATTGGGTATTCAGTAGTCAAGGTGATAATGATGATTTGGGGAAATTCAAAGTATGTTTCTGACTATTAAGTTTGCTAAAATATGTGTATTGCCAAGAGTTTATCAGGAAGCCAATAGAATTATTGTTTTTTGATATTCCATAAACTATACCACAAGATCTTTAGCCTTTTGATAAAATGCGGTTCTTCATTTCAAAGTTCTCTTATTCGACTGGCACCATCAGGAGACATTTTTTGTATACTCATTAGCTATGAGGCAGCATGCCAGATGCTATAATTACTAGGAGAAACTAGGAAAGGTCCTTTTCCTATACAGGTTCAACAGCTAGTTGAAAGAATAGGACATCTATAAGTTCAAGAGTGAGTTCTTTGGGAACAAAGCTATATTTTACCATAGGCTGACTATACGATAAGGATATAAAATGTCATCAGAGTATTAGATCCGCCCCTCCCTCTTGGATCATTGCATGCATTGTTTGTACTCAGATTGTTTAAAAGCAAATTATGATTCAGTGGGTCTAGGCCATGACCTAAGAGTCTCAGTTCTTTTTTTTTTAATTAGTTTATTTAATTGTATTTCAAGTCATAGCACATATATAGAGCTCAGTTTTTCCATTTCTCTGGTTGCAAATCAGATAGTTACACCAATTGTGTTTCCATACATGCACCAAGGGTAGTGATGACAATCTCAATCAACCATCTTTACTATACCCATTCCCCTTTCCTGCCCCCACCTCCCCCATGTCGTGTCCAGTGTTCCTCTATTTCTCTTATGTTTCCCATTCCCACCTCCCTTATTCATCAGCATCCACTAATCAGAGAGACCATTCGGCATTTGGTTTTTTGGGATTGGCTTACTTCACTTAGCATAATGCTTTCCAGTTCCATCCATTTGCCTGCAAATGCCATAATTTTATTCTCTTTTATTGCTG